>JANSVA010000002.1:40431931-40442701 GCA_025504915.1 Erythroxylum reticulatum | reverse complement strand
GAACTAAAAATATTGGTTTGAAGTATCACTTTATCTGAGAGCTTGTGGAGAACAAAATAGCAACCTTGTCATATGTGTCTACGGAAAAGCAACTGACAGATTTTTTACGAAACCTCTTAACGCAGTTGGGTTTGAACTTATTCGAGGGGTTTTGAAACTTTGTGCCTTAAATTATTGATTATTTTTTAAAAAGAGAAGTATTAATTCAATAGGGATTAAAATCCCTAACTTCTTTTACGTTTTTATTCTACTACCACTGCATATGCTGCTCTTCATCTCTCCTTTAGACTCTCTATCAATCTGATCAATGTAGGAATTCTCTATCTCTTGGGAATCTCTTTTAGGTACAATTTTTCCCTTTACGTTAGTGACACTTTTTCTATTTGTTTAGATTTTTTCTATTAGACTTCCAAATGGGCAAGCACAAGGAGAAATCTTCCTCTTTAGTTTTGGAGAAACCACCGATGGCACCCACTCATCATTCAAATCGCCTCCTGTTGAACCCAATGCCTAGGAGGAAATTAACCGAGGCTAGGTCATCTTCAACTGCCCCTATTGAAGTTCCTAACACCATCTCGATTCGAGCTAAACCACTAGAATATGATGATGCTATGCGGGTGCTGCTTTCCATGGTCAAAGACTCTTCATCTAACTCCAACGAGGTTCCCACTGCAGTTGCTCCATAGACTACTCCTCCTACAATTACTCAGAATCATACGAAGTAGCTAGCTCAAAAAACAGTCCACCCACCTTGGCAAATTCCTTCTGATCGCTTGACAATGGACAATGCAGTATCATTCAAATTTTACTCTTTCAAAGCTGAAGGTAAATGGAATGCTCTCAGTGATATCGAGTTAGTTCTTGACCACCCAATTGATTTAGATGAATTTCAACGGTAATTTTTATATTATATGAGAGGATGTTATTGCAAGCTGCATTACTATCAGAACATTATGATTTTGAACTAGTAAAAGATTTTTTTTTGCAATTTGAATGGTGACTTATTGACTAATACCGCATTGAGCTATAAATTGGTGTATGTATGGGGGCGACAGGTACAATTTCATGTTGATAGACTAAATATTTTTATGAGGTTTGATAATCTGATTGGAGACCAAAATTTTGATGATGATTGGACTGTTTCGAATGATTTGATAGTTATTGTGTTAACTGGAGGCAAATTAACTGCTTGATCATCTAGTTCGGTGCTACATTCTTTTATGATGACACAAAATTATTTTATGATTTATAGGTTATTTTTAGCTAACTGGATGCCAATTATAAATGTTGTCTCAGTTTATCTAGCAACCCCGGGTCGAGGATTTGCCCTATACCTCTCTTGGTCCTTCGGATGCCTCGGGGACTTCCTCTGTCAATCCTTATGCAGCCTTGTTCATTGAAATTGGGTAGATTAAAGGCATTTTCAAGTGGGACTTGATGCTCTTCGTCAACTGAAACAGTAGGTTCTTTGATTCTTTGATGCCTCTTAACTCTTGTTTTTGGCATCCTTTGGCCCAAATGGGGAGAAGACTTGGGTTTGCATTTGGATATTTTGAGATGTTTGTGAATTTAGGTGGTTTTTGTCTATGCTTGGACCTTGGATTAAGGGGGAGTATTATGACTTAAATATTTATATGTCCAATTATGTTATTTAGGGAGAGTTTCACATTTGTGACAAAAATGCCAAAAAGGGGGAGATTGTTAAGATATATGCAATATATTTCATCATTTAGTTTTGGCATTTTTGATAATTGGACTTATAAGATAATGTAGCTTCAAATCCAAATTAAGATGAAGTAAAACTTATATTGGATTTAATTGGGCAATGACAACTAGACTATGGCGTAGGTGTTACTAAATAAGACTTCTTGTTTGACTTGGATTTTTGGATAATGGTTTTAAGTGTGATATAATTGTATCTTGAGTAGAGATGTGTGAAGATTACGTTAAAGTTGGCTGAAAGGTATAGTGAGTAATTCTGATATTTGCATGTGCACGACTTTTATGATTTTTTGTTTTGTTTGGCTACACGATTTTTTGGTGATTTTGGCTGAGACTCTACAACTCTGTGATTGTTAAGTGGATGGAAGGAATGATATGCTAGTTCTATGTTGATGAGAATTCCATCTGGATGATGCAATTCTTATTAATTGTTTAGTTATGGGTGACTTACGGTTAATTTATTTTGTGGACTGCGTGTATCTTATGCTAAATCTTTTGTGGAGGCTTGTTTGCTTGATTTGTCAAGCATGATGTTCTACTACTGCAGTCGTGAGTTGGTGTTGGAATTTTCTTGAATCAGTCCATAATGTGTATTGATAACTTTCAGATTTATTTCAGTGGAGCTGAACCTATTGGAAGTTATTTTTCTTTTATATCTTAAGTGTATTATGTATTGTTATTAGTTATTTAATCATTTGAGTTATTCATATAATGTTCTTTCATTAAAAATTTGTTGAGTAAAATCCTCTATTGAGGTTAACACGAGTCAATTGTGTTATCGAGTGTGAAATAGTTTCACGGGTAGTGAGAACAAGGGATAGTGTCAAGGGTTAAGTGGTGTCGGTTCAATAAAGCCTTATGTAAAAACTATTATCATTAGTGGAAGTATTAAGCTAGGTGAGGACCCCACAGATGTAGGCAAGGTATACTGAATTGCGTTAACAAATTTTGGTGTTGATTTTTTTGATGCATTTAATCTTTCTAATTTTTGTTTGTGCTAGAAACGATTGGAGAAAATATGAAAGTTTGCGAAACCAATACATCCTTCAAATTTTTCAGTTTTTAACCATTCCTTCTATCTTGTTACAAGCTATTACAACAAGCATTTGACGCACAAAAGAAGAAGCACCATGAGTAACAACAATTAATAGAAACATCCTGTGTAGGCTTCTATTTAAAGATGTTCCTTTTCACACCGCTTGAGCCTTTAGCCAACAGCTCAAGTGTTTCCATAATTTTTAAAACAAGTTCCTCAATACATTTTTCTATGTTGACTTCGAGGATTTTTATTTATTCTAGTATTCATCTTTTTCTTATACTCCTAAATTTATCTTTTTTGAATTCTCATTTGATAACTTAAGACAAATATGATCACTCCAAATAAATTTTCCTTTGACTTATCATATTAATTGGAATTTGTGGTTTAAGTTTCTTATTCTTGTTCTTAATTATCATCTTGATAATAAATTTAAAATCTAGCTCATCTTTAGTTTTTACAAATACTAGAGGCGGTCACTCGTGTGAGAGGGCCAATCTTTCATCTATTTGCATACTCTTTGATTCATACATAAAATATGTCATATAACGCAAACATATTTCGTAACCAAGTACTATACAATGCTTATTACTTAATAAATAATGTCAACTTATATTTGTATTTGAATATGAAAATACATTGAATGAACATACATAGAAAAATATTAATCAATTACCTTTTAATATCTACGTCATCTTAATGACTTCATATGCCCAATGCATGTATCTCAAGAAATATGGGTCTGTCACCATATCTCATGTAGATATATGTCATGCTCACTTCCATTTGTGCAACTATATATTTCACATAATTATACTTGTTACCTATATGTTTGGTTTTACGATGAAATTTATGGTCTTTATTATAAGCAATTGGTGTTTGACTATCATAGTTGCTTGTTACCGGATCATGCTCACTTTAAATGACTCTTAAACTAACTAAGAATCATCTAAGTTGTATGACCTTTTGTACTATTGCTAAAAATGCTATAAATTCAGTTTCTGTTATTGGTAAGGAAACTTAAGATAGTTTCTTATTTTTCTATGAATAATAAGATTGTTGAGCAAGAAAACAAATTCATAGATAGATTTTTCTCATCTAAATCTCCTCTCTAATCTACATTTGCATACCTTTGCATACCTAGGTTATTGCTTTGATAACATAATGCATAATCGATGATACTTTTTAGATACATCAATATTTTCTTTACTACTTTTTAATATGCTTATCTTGTATTTGACTGACATATGCTCATCATTCCAAGAACGTATCAAATATTCGGCCTTGTATACATCTTGACATATATGGGAATTCCAATTACACTAGAATATGGAAATTTCTTCATTTGTTCCTTTTATTTTGGTGTAGATGGGCATAACTTCTTGTTGAGACCTTTTCCTTGAGTAATAGGATTATTAATTAGTTTTTAATCTTGTATACAAAATCGTTCTAAAATATTTTAAATATAAGTTACTTAAGAAAGTGAAAATTATCTCTTTAAACATATTTTGTAATCTTAACTATAAGAATTATACAACTTCACCTATATCTTTCATCTCAAATTTAGATGACAACCAATCTTTGATTTGCTTGACAAACTCATAGTTATCATAAGCAATCAAAATGTAATCCACATATAAAGATATAAACTCAAAATTTTATCTTTATATTTCTTAATATATACATAATGTTTTTCATAAAGCATATGATAATGATATGAAATGATTACATTATAGAAACAAATGTACCACTTCCTTAAGGATTGTTTTAGACCATAAGTCCATTTTAATAACCTGCATGCTTTATATTCTTGGACTCTCTCAATGAAATCTATAGATTGTTCCACATTGATTTCTTCTTCTAATTCTCCATTTTAAAAAGTAGTTTTTACAATCATTTGATGTAATTGAAGATCCAAACTGGCTATTATAGCCAAGATTAGACAAATCGAAGCAAACCTCACAACAATTGAAAATGTCTCATCATAATTAATTCTCTACTGTTGTGTACATCCTTTACTATGAGGTGTGCCTTATATCTTTCAATGTTGCCATCATCATTTCATTTTATTTTGAGAACACATTTATTCCAAATAGCTTTATGCCTGTACTCAATTTGAGCTTTAAAAAGTCATTTCTTCTTTCATGGTTACATATATTCTTCTTTAGCAGGATTAGTAAGCGTCTCATGTACATTCCTTGGCTCATCGTCTTCTTATGGGATAATAAGATGATTTTTACCTTCTATTTGAAAATAATGTCAGTGAATCATACCACATTTAGTTCGATGTAAATATGGATAATGATAAATAAATTCATGAATGTCTTGATTACTCCCACTTAGATTAAATACAGTAGGTAAGATATTAATGGGTTGTAACCTTAATTAACCTTGAGATAATTTTGAAGTTTTAGTTTACTCCCACTTAGATAAAATCCCTCTTCATAATTCCCAATAATGGAATAATTTTGACCAAGAGTCTCATATAGACATAGGCCTTTTCCTATTTCACCTTGCTTTAGTCATTTTCTAAAAATGTGACATCTTATTAATCAAATTCAATTACATCTTCATTACCTCATTCACTTATGAGCACGTATCCTTTTAAGTGTTTATAATATTTAATAAAGGTACTTTTCTTCCTTCTTATACCTAGTTTCCTATATTTATGAGAGAGATTATGAGTGTAAGCAGTGCATCCCTATGATCTTATATGTTCCATGTTAGGTTTTCTTTCTATTCATAACCCATATAGAGTGTTTGTAATTTATTTTATGGACACTAGATTAAGTACATAAGTGACTTTAAGCAATGCATCACCGTAATAGGTGATTGATAAGTTTGCTTGTCCCATTATAGACCTAACTATTTCTAGTAGTGTTCTACTACATTTTTCTATAATTCCATTTTGATGTGGGGTATGACGAATAATTAATTGTCTCACTATTCCTTTTTCATCACATAATAACTTAAACTTATTGGAAAAGTATTCTTGTCCTCAGCTAATTCTCAGTACTTTTATTCATCTCACCATTCTAACAACATAACAAATATTTAGCCTTATACATATCATAATATACATAAGACTTCCAATTACATTGGAATGGGAAACATTCTTCATTTTTTTTCCCTTCATGGTGGTGTAGATGGGCATAAATGCTTGATGAGACGTTCACCTTTAGTAATAGGATTATCAATTGGTTTGAAATCTTACATATAAAATTGTTCTACAATCTTTTGAATATAAGTTGCTTAAGAAAGTGACAATAATCTCTTTGAAGATCTCTTGAAATCCTAACTCTAAGAATATGTGTAACTTTACTCATATCTTTCATCTCAAATTCGGATGATAATCAATCTTTGATTTGCTTGACAGATTCATAGTCATTATAAGTAATCAAAATGTAATCCACATATAAAGATAAAATCACAAATTTGTTTTTGGATCTTTTAGTATATACTTAGTGATCTTTATTAAGAATATGAAAATCATATGAAATGATTACATTATGATAATGAATGTATACTACTTTGATGACTTTTTCACACCATTAGTCAATTTTAATACCAACATGCTTTATGTTCTTGGCCTATCTTAATGAAATCTATAGGTTCTATATTGATTTATTTTTCTAATTCTCCATTTAGAAAAATAGCCTTAATTTCCATTTGATGTAGTTTAAGATTCAAATTGACTACTATAGCCAAGATTAAACAAATTCAAGAAAACCACATAAAAAGTGAAAATGTCTCATCATTATCATTTCCTTCCTGTTGTGTATATCCTTTTTCCATAAGATGTGCCCTGCATCTTTTGATACTTTCATTAACGATTCATTTTATTTTAAGAACCCATTTGTTCCCAATGTTGTGCCTATAGTTGATTCAACCTTTAAAAAGTCATTTATTCTTTCATTGCTTGCATCCATTCTTCTATAGTAGGACTAATAAGAGTCTTATGTACATTCATTGGCTCATCATCTTCTTACATGATAATATTATGAATTTCCCTTTATATTTTAAGGTAACATCAATTAACCATACCGGGATTACTTTAACATAAATATGGTTAATGAGAAATAAATTCACAGACATCTTGATTGCTCCCACTTGGATCAAATACAATAGGTAAACTTTTAGTGGGTTATAACCTTACTTGACCTTGAGTTAAGTCTTCAAGTTCTCCATAGTGGAATCATTTCAATTAAGAGTCTTATATAAAAGTAAGTTTTTTTCCCCTATTTTACCCTACTTTGGAAAGTAATTTTCTAAAAATGTGACACCTTGTGATTCAACTTCACTTATATCTTTATTACGTTTTTCATGTATGAATATATATCCTTTTGAGTGTTTAGAATATCTAATAAAGATAGTTTTCTAACCTTTTGGGACTAGTTTCTTTTGTTTATGAGAGATATTATGAACATAGGTAGCACACCCCATGGTCTTTTATGCTCCATGTGAGGCTTTCTTTCTATTCATAACTCATATGAAGTGTTTGTAATTGATTTGTGGGCACTAAATCAAGTATATAAGTGTATTTATGAAATCTATAGGTTCTATATTGATTTATTCTTCTAATTCTCCATTTAGAAACATAGCCTTGATTTCCATTTGATGTAATTTAAAATTCAAACTCGCGACTATAGCCAAGTTTAAACAAATTGAAGAAAACCTCATAAAAAGTGAAAATGTCTCCTCGTTATCATTTCCTTCCTGTTGTGTATATCTTTTTTCCACAAGGTGTGCCCTGCATCTTTTAATACTTCCATTAACGATTCATTTTATTTTGAGAACCCATTTGTTCCCAATGTTGTGCCTACAATCGATTCAACCTTAAAGAAGTCATTTATTCTTTCATTACTTGCATCCATTCTTTTTTAATAGAACTAATAAGAGTCTTATATACATTCATTGGCTCATCATCTTCCTATAGGATAATAATGTGAATTTCCCTTTATATTTTAAGGTAACGTCAATTAATCATACCAAGATTACTTCGACGTAAATATGGTTAGTAAGAAATAAATTCACAAAAATCTTAGTTACTCCCACTTAGATCAAATACAATAGGTAAACTTTCAGTGGGTTATAACCTTAATTGAACTTGAGTTAAGTCTTCAAGATCTTTATAGTGGAATCATTCCAAACAAGAGTCTTATATAAAAGTAAGTTTTTTCTCCTATTTTACCCTGCTTTGGAAAGTAATTTTCTAAAAATGTGACACCTTGTGATTCAACTTCAGTTGTATCTTTATTATGTTGTTCATGTATGAATATATATTCTTTTGAGTGTTTAGAGTATCTAATAAAGATAGTTTTCTAACCTTTTGGGACTATTTTCTTTTATTTATGAGAGAGATCATGAACATAGGTAGCATACCCCATGGTCTTTTATGTTCCATTTGAGGTTTTCTTTCTATTCATAACTCATATGGACTGCTTGTAATTGATTTGTGGGCACTAGATTACGTACATAAGTGGATTTAAGCAATGCGTCACCTAACCATTTCTAGTTGTGTTTTATTACTTGTTTCCTTGATGCCATTTTGTTGTACCTTTTTATTCCTTTTTTCTCACATAACATTTTGAACTTATCAGACAAGTATTCTTATCCTTGATTAGTTTTTGATACTTTTATTTTATTTTCTAATTGATTCTCTACCAAATTCGTATAATTTATGAAACAATTTAATGCTTTTAATTTGTGAAAATTAAACAAATGTGACCATACCTTGGAGTCATTTATAAAAGTAATGAAGTAAATAACCCTATGTCTTGCCCATACTCTCATTAAACCACAAATATTAGAATGAATCAATTGCAATAGATAGGAAGCTTGTGTTCCCTTTACAAATAGCTTTCCTGCCATTTTACCAACTAGATATTAATCACAAATAGGTAAATTTACTTAACATAAATCACCTAAGAGACCTTCTTTAGCTAATCAACTTATTCGATATTGATTAGTATGACATATTTAACATACCACAAAATTGCATCATTATTGGAATTACTAGATGATGTAATCTAGGAATAGCTTATATTATTTGAATAAAAACCATCCAAAACAATAAAATTATCCAACATAAATCCATGACTATAATAAATGTTTCTAAGATATAAATCCATACCAACATTACCAAAATTTACACTAAAACCAAGACTAATTAATAATAACACAAAAATAAGATTTTTTTGAATTTATAAAGCAAATAACACTTCATTTAGGGTTAGGGATCAACCATCATGTATTTTTAATTTACAAGTTCCAATCCCTTGTATAGCAACCTTTAAGTTGTTTCCTACATAAAGCCATCATGCTCCACATGGGATTTTTCAAAATTCCATGAAGGCATGCCTATCCTTTACTATATATTTGATTGCTATTGAGTTTGAAATCCACAAATGATATGATTTATTTAGAAAAACAAACTAAAAGACATTTACAGAACATATGTCTGTATAATAAGATTATACCTTTTTGGGCTAGCTATAGTCATGAGCAAAGTGACTCTTATTGATATAACTAAAGAAATTGACTCTTATCACGTTTTTCTTTTTAAAAGGATGTTTTCCTTTTTCATGATGGTTCCACTTTACTTTATTTGAATCATGAGTATATTGTTATTTCTCTTACCCTTTTTATTTGGGCCTACCATGATGGTTACATTTTCAATTCATAGCTTTATGTGATCTAGAACCAACTATGTATTCTTCAAAGCACATATTGGAGGCTTTAATATGTTCTTCTTCTAATATGAGATGCCATGTTGCATCTTCCATTATCTTGATGCTCTCTTTTGTTGGTTAAACACATTTTTATATGATCATAACTTTGAGTTGATAAATGAATCATAACTTGCTCTTATTGCCCATATGATAATTCATGACCAATATCATGCATTTTACGTATCATATTTAAATTGTGTTTTAAATGCTTTTGCATTATGTGATCCAACTGTTTCTTATATATGTCAAACTTAATAGTGAGTGACGTAACTTTAATCATTGAGGTGCCTCTAAAATAGGTAGCTAAAGAGGACCATATATCTTTAGCATTTTTATATTTTCGAAACTCACGCATGATAACAATATCTATATTGTTGAGTAATGTAATGTGAGCTAATAATTTTTTTTCCGTATTTCATATGCATCAAGTTTTCTTTCGTTTTGGATTGTATTTCCTTCCTCAAGAATGTCCATGGTTATGTTTAATGCTTCTAGTACCTTTTGCTCCTCCAATATATATTGGATCTTCATAATCCAGATTCATAATTGTTGACATTTAATTTCTCAGGTTTATTGAGGTCAACAACAATATTCTTTGATGTAATAGAAATCATTGGAATACAAAGTTTCTACAAAAAGAAAGAAATAATGTACATGCACATCAATGTCATGTCATACATATATTTAATGGATAATCGAATTTCAATTATCTATAAAATCAAAATAGCAAGTATGTTCTAAATCATCATTTGTAGGGCAACTAAATACTAATTATCGCACTCAAGAAGAATTGTCAAGTAAACAATCATATAACATATGCTCTGATAATTTGAACAATATCAAACTTGACATATGTTATTCATGTAGTTTAGTACAACTTCGTTCAATACATAATGATTATATAATATGAATATTACCTAAATGTAATAAAACCTACGCATAATAGAGTCAACTAATTGTGAAATCACATGGAACATAAAAAATAACAATTCATTTTGCAAACAAGGCTCTTACCCTAATGCACAAAAGATGTTTGACATATTTTCTAACAATAACAAGCCTTCATCTCATTTGCAAATATTAAGTACGTACAAGACACCTTCAATTTGAATATTCATTAAATTTTTTTATACTAATGGCATTGTTAAAAAAATAATTGAAATACTTACTTTACTATTGATGTATTCATGACAATGTTAACCAACATTAGGCTTAGCATTTGATATTCATAACTTCATATTCTTATTACAATTAGGGCTATCAATATTCAAAATCTGAATT
>JANSVA010000002.1:40406840-40416936 GCA_025504915.1 Erythroxylum reticulatum | reverse complement strand
TATCTACATAATGAGTTGTCTCTTTAGATTGTAAGCTACTAGGAATTGAAAATTAAGCTCCAAGCGTTGTTTGTGGATGAAAAAAATTAGAAACATAGTTTCTTCTTTTTTTCACATCAGTTGCAACAATCCTTTCTTATTGGATAATAATATCACATTCAACATTGTCAATATCATCCTAATCACTGCAAAAAGAACTTTAACGATCAATTTCTTATTTTAGTCTTTGCTTTCACTCTTTCTCATTTCGATACTCTTCAAGTAAAGTTTTCTTATATCATTTTATATCATGACTAACTTACATCACTTTTAATTCTAGCTAAATGTTTCTTTAGTCTAATAATTCTACTATTTTTCAAATGTTTGTTACAATATAAACAAACAATATAGCTCTTCATATCAAGACCCAATATAACACGAAGCCAAATTGAACAATCAATTCTTCCCAAAAAGACTAAACTATTATGAATACTTAAATTTCACTTTATTTTTTCGTTATATAGTAAAACTAATAATTAAGAATACCAAAAGATAATAATTAACAAATAAAAGTCAATTCATATGGTTGAGACGAATGCCAAAGACATTCACATTCAAGATATAAAACAAATTGGATAGGCACAATCTAATAACAAATTCCTTGATGCAAATTCCAGCTTATATATTTCAATATCTAATTTTCAAGAATGATATACATGTACACATCCTGGTGTCAGTTTTCCTTGAAAAGCAGAGACAAAAAGCAAGCTTTTCTACAATTATTGTATTATAAATTGATGTTTACTGATGTACCAGTTCACTTTGAGTCACATGTCAGCCTATCAAAAATACTAATATTTAGGTACATTTATATCACTCAGATTAAATGAATAAGCATCCTTTCAAGTGTAGGATTCATCTTTTCAAGTGTAGGACTACGGGGAACAGATTAGCTGTTCTACAAATACTGAAACGGAGCAGATTACCTATTTTGTAAATACTGTTTCAGTGCTGTTCTAATTCATCTGATCCATATATCTATGTAGGATCCACATAATATGTACTAGATGAATTGGAAGAGTATTGGAACAACATTTACGAAAGAGGTGATTTCATTGGTAACTACGGATACCATTTAATCATATAAAAGAACTCAACTCCAAATGCACGTAATTGGAAACATACATTCAGTATAAGCTTCAAGTTCAAGCCACAATAGAGTGAAGACTAAAGAGCACTGAATCTGTTAATCACTGGCGGCGCCGAGTAGCCTGAGAAGACAAGAGGGTGAAGAGTAGAGATGTCTACTCACAGCGAAGAGCTTGTGAAGAGTAGACTCAGTAGAGGACAGTGAAGTGATGACATAAAGGAGGCTCGGCACCGACAAAGAGGAGGCGATGGTAAAGCAGAGAGTGGAGACCTATGGTGAGGAGAAAAGGCAGAGAAGAGAGATGGAGGTCCTTATTGAGGAGACAACCGAGTGGTGGAGAGGAGAACTTGAGACAGCGGTGAAAAGTCCGATGAGGAAAGGAGATGAAACTCGAATCTAGAATAGCTTGTGAGAGTAAAGTGGTCGACGATAAGGGTTAAATTTGAAATTTTTGTAATTTAATTTTGGTATTTTCCAAAATTTACGTTTTAGATTAGCAATATAACCAATATTTTTAACACTGTTCAATCGATTAGTACCAAGGTCCCCTACAAATTAGCGTATGTCAGCCAGAACGGTGAGTTATTCTACACTTTGCTAAGAAGTGAGACTCACGGTCGGCAGACGCAATAACCCATTAACTGCGTTTTATGTTTTACCGAGTAGTCATTAAGATAAAGTGGGGTGGGTGCTGAGTCTGTGTAGTCCTACTAAAAAGTGAATAAAAACAGAAGAAGAGGAGGAGCAACAGTGAAGCCCATCTATTTGGGTTCCACGTTGAACCCCACATTGAGTACTCAATTGACACGTTTGCCAACATTAGAAACCTCAAACTCCAGGTGGTGGGGTGCATGGGGGATGACTCTTCAACTCAGTCAAAAGTCAAGGTTATCCCTCTCTCTCTCTCTCTCCCTTCAAAGTGACGATTACTATGAAACATCATACAATTTTCCCGAAAACCCAAATTAACCTCCGTTACTGCACAGCATGACCCTTGCCCCTTAGCATCCTTAAAAGCTCATTGACATTGCTGCGCGTATACATTGCAAAAGTCTACACATCATTCTTCCCACCTAAAAATTTCTCTCTTTTTCAAAGAATATCACTTGTGGCATGGCACGTATGCATGTATAAGCCTACCCTCTTTACATTAACTTATACCCCAGCTTTAAGATGTGTAATCAATTCAACTTTCTTTTTGTGAAAAAGAAATGAATAAGAAAGTTGGAGAGAAGTTCTCTGAGATTTTTGAGAAGTGGGTGTATCAACTTGATGAGTATCTTCAGCAACTACTTAGGGTGTCAAGCCAGCAAGTTATTAGTGAGCAAGAAGTACAACATCTGGTGTCAAAGGTGACACAGCATTACAAGGAATATTACACCCTTAAATGGGCGTCAGCACACGACGACGTCCTCGCCTTCTTCTGTCCAACTTGGATTACCCCTTTAGAGAAGGCGTATTTGTGGATAACAGGGTGGAAACCTTCGATGATGTTCAAGCTCCTGGACTCGATGAGAACGACTGGGTTTCCGGGGCCGAGTCTAACAGAGTTAACTCAGGAACAGCTAACAGAGATCGAGCAATTGAAGATGAAAGTACGATCGGAGGAAGAGAAGGTGGAGAGAGAAATGGAGAGGCAGCAGGTGGCTTTGGCGGGCCGAAAGATGGTCGAGTTGGCTCGGTTAGCGAGCCAAGTCAGGAACGGCGGTGACTCAGTCGGCGACCCCGTGGAAAGGTTAGTGGAGGTGGCGTTGAGTGGACTAATGGCAGGTTTAGAGAAGGTTATGAAAGCGGCAGATTGTGTCAGATTGAGGATTTTGAAGGGTGTTTTGGATGTTCTTAGCCCACTTCAGAGCTTGGACTTCTTGGCTGCTTTTAGTATGCTTCAGCTACAGCTCAGGCACTTGGGAAAAAGAAGTTATAGTAATGTTCAAGTACTAGAAGTTTAGTTTGTGTTTCTGTATGTAGGCTTTTGGGTTTGTCTTCGGTTTTAGCTCCAACTTAGGAAGTAAAACTGTTTGTCTTGTTTACTTCTTTCGTAGGCTTGACTCAATTTTGGGCGCAAACTATCTTGAACAGAAGAAACAGTCTGTGAAAACACAAAGGTCTTGTTTTAGTCCAAACTAGCCCTGGCTTCTCGCTGTGCTTGTCTTGCTTCTTAGTTTTCATATCTTTTCCCGTAAGAAGTTCCTTATGTCCTCAAATTAACTATTATACTAAACAATTCATAAGTTGTTATTAGAATGTCACGTAGTTGAGCATTACTTGAAATTTAAATATGATGACGTATCACAAAATGACGTACATCTTACCAATTAAGTATAATGACGTAATAGTCAGTCTTGCTTAGTAACCAACCGTAAAACTGTACTTTGTGCGAATACATAAAATAAATAAGTAAAATATAAAATACCTCTATAAACATATCAAATGTTATTTGTATTTGGTTTTGCATGTCTATCTTTTACATGTGCTTGTTTTAATCACATATAATAAGATTAAGCATAAGCTTTACTCCAATTGTTAGAGCTTTTTTAATATGATATAGATGGCTAAAATTTTGCAGCATTCCCATTCGAGTAGAGGCATCCATCCAAGCTTTAGATTTGGTGGGATATGGCAGGAAATGAACACTGACTCGAGCAGTTGATTGATTGCAAGTGCTCAGTGCGTACGTATTTGATTACATTCTGCGGTTTCGGACTTGGGCAATGAAATGATTCACAATACAACTGTACGGTCATTAGACTTCACATGACTAAGGATTGCACGACGTCTTTATACGGCGATACTTGGCATTTGACAAGCATCCTCAATATGCCAACTTTGTCTGAATATTGTACCGATATCCCAGAACAGACTGGTTAAAGAAATTATTAAAGTTTCCAGGTTTTGCTACCAAAATGGGCCATTTTGGATTCATCCTCTGTATTCTTTTCGTTGGCATGTACAAATGAGATTATGGAGCTCAAATAGTACCAACAAATTACAAGAGAGATCTCTAGTTTGGTTACCAAGGGCCTAATCCAGTTAGTCAACTGCTAATAAGATATGAAGCATTTGTTTCAAGAAAACCGACAACCTAAGTATAGGAATAAGCCTCACAGTTAATATTGTTCACTAGGACCACCATCCTAGTGCTATATGTTAGTGTTTGTACACCACAAACTTCAATAGTGAAACCATACATTTGGACCATTTGGGAGTATGATAATCCTTAAAAGAAACAATATATATCACACATTCTTGTTGCAATGGAATGGCAGGGAGAAGTTGGAACGAAAGAATTGAATCGAATGAATTATAGGGCAGTTTAAGACCAAAGAGACAAAAAGAGGGGTGAGAAGTTGACGGTAATTGGTGGTGTTGTGTGGTGGGGAGATCACCAGTTCAAAAGCTAATCAATACACACAGAATGAGAGAGACATGACTTACAACACAGGAGAAGAGAGTTCATGAATGAACTTTAAGTTGCCTCCACAGATAAAATCTCAAGTTCAGCCCACCATAGGGGAGAGAGTCTTGGAGTTGCTTGCTCGGGAGAGATGGCAATCACTTCCCTCAATTTGGAAGTGATCTCCTTCATTGTTGGTCTCTTCCTTGGATCTGGACGGATACATGCTTGGATAACTTCGCAGATCACGTCAAGTTCATTGTTTTTGAAGGACTTAAGTGTTGGGTCAATCATGTAGCTCATGCTGCGCTTGTCATTCAAATATTCAGCAGCCTAAAAGTTTATGATTATATCTTTGGTCAGACACTAGCCATCCCGGTATATCGGAGGCATATTCAGATGAATCGCAGAGGAAAGAATTAAAAGAAGTTCTATCACAACCTACCCATTTCTCAACAGGCCCTTGCTCTTCTGAGTATGGAAGCTTTCCAGAAATTATTTCCAATAACAAAATCCCAAACCCGTACACATTTGTTTCTGGATCGGCAAGCGGTGGCAGAGTAGAATGTTCTGATTCATTGTCAGATGATATCTTACGTTTTGATGCAGCTGGTGCGGAGAAACAAATCTCAGCAATCTGAGGGAGGAAACATAAGGAACAAGTAAATTAACAGAAAGAGTAGCAAAAGATGAACCATGGAGGAGGAGAAGGACGTACCTTAGCAGCATAGTCATCAGTTAAATAGATATTATGAGTATTCAAGGTTGAATGTGCTACAGGGGGATTCAGATCATGATGCATATACTGAAGGCAATAAGCAGTTCCCATGATGATCCTCGTCCTTGCACTCCAGTCAAGATGTTCCATTTCTTTAACTGAAAAGACAAACTCTCAAACTTTACCACTACAATATTTGACTAAACCTGAAATAAATGTTCCAGGATGAGTATTACCATGAAGATGCTCAAAGAGGCTTCCATTTGGAGCATATTCAAACACTATCATCCTACAGAAAGGTTCATTCTCTTCACAATATCCAAGTAGATTGGCGAAGTTCTTATGGTTAACTCGTGATAGCATATCGATCTGCAATATGCCAAGAAAAACAGAAAGAGTAAGAAAGTCAACCAAAAGGTTTTGATTAAAGCAAAATAAAATTTGTTAAGTAGGAAAACGAAAGAAATGCAGATCTCGAAATTATAGCATCTATTCTTAGGGTGTCATATCTTTAAATTAGCCAACATAAGGGGACTTACCTTTTTCCTATAAGCCAACTCTGCATTCCTTGACCAGTCCTTGGAAGAAGTAATTGCCGTTGACACAACAGCTATCTCAACTCCACTGGATAGTGTTCCCTTGTATACAGTGCAACCATCAAGAGTTTCAATAATGTTGCTGAAATCCTCACATGCAGTTTCCAGCTCTTGTCGATTAAGCTTTGGAACGCCTGGACATCAAGATTTAAATATTGAAGATAGTTTAACAATTGAAGCAAAACTAAACCTAAGCTGGGTGTCTAAAGCCAAAGGTGTTACAACAACAAAATGACAAATCAAGTGGTTAATCATAATCAATTTGAAGTTCATTATACGGATTTCATATTGTCTTTTCAAAGTACAAGATAAATAACCTGTGACAAATCTTCTCTGCAACTGTCCACTCAGTCCAGTCTTCCAAGGACCGATGGTTGTTGCTACTCGCTTCCGAAAAACAAAGAACAGACCAGCAAAAACAATGAGCAAGACAGCGACAATTGGAATGATTAAGAAATAAATCCATGTATTTCCTGAAGATGCAGACTGTGGTTTAGTTCCCGTCCCTACAGCCTCACTTGAGGAGTTAGTTTCTTTTGGTGGAGAATCAGCTGGAGGAGACAGAGGCTTCTTTTTGGCATTTGGTACAGCTGGGAAGGACCCACTACTTCGGGTAGTTGGAAGCGCAATGATCTGTTGAGAGGCTAAGCCACCACTAGCAGGTGCAGCTGCGAGATTAATAGACTGATCAAATAGTCTACGGCGCGCAAATTTGACAATTTCTACATTTTGAACCAAGTATGGCACAGATGAACCTGCTCAGTGCAAAAATTAGGTCATTGTCTCTCCAAGTATAATTGTTTCTGTTCTATAAGCCATGATAGGAGAAATCACTTTTACTCACTTAATGGCTTATCACAGCTACTGTCTCCAAAGCCATTTAGAAAATGCTTTCCAAGTTTAAACCTAGTAAGAAAGGATGAGCAGTTTCAGAAAGAAGAAAGCAATGGAGCCCATTATGATGTAAATATAACACATATTGATCTCTAACATCAACGAAGACAAGAATGTTAACTCCATACTGTTGCAGCCGTAAGGAGTTGAGATAATCTGTTAAAGCTCCTTTAATTGGAATTATAAAAGAACCGGCTCTGTTCAGTCGTTTCAGTCCACTCTGCCACATGCTGTCAAATAGACACAGTAAGATAAAAAAACATAGAAGAAGCTTAACTGCCTTCATCATCAATCACAGGAAGCAAATTAGAAAAAGATAATTCAAGCATGGGCAGACAAAACCAAATTAAAAGAAGCTAGTTGGACTTCCAAATGATTATGGACTGAATTTGCACAGCCTACACATTTTTCAGGAAATGATAGTGAGATTCATTTAAAGATAACAGTCACAGCATCACCATTTTCGAAACTCAACATTCTGTTTCGTTTAAAATCACCCTCTGCTAAATTTTTTAGTTAGAAAGCTTCAAGAAGTTAACATTATTCAATACGCAGATCCAGAAAAATTGGAAGGAAATTAGAGCTTTAATATGTTTAATCATATGAGACATAATTGATACTCAGATTCAAAGTGCTCAAGAAGGAACTTGAATGGGACCTCAGTTTAAAAAGAATCAACTGCACACATAGAACATCAAATATCTTGTATAATTCCTGATTAACTCATTCTGACCTTAGTTTATGAGTAAAAAGGGAAAATTTTGAAAGAAGCACTTACCAATGCCCTAACTTTCGATTTACACAGCTGATTCTAGTGGGTGCTGCAGATGCAAGGTCTTCATCAAATTGCAATTCAGAGAGTTGGTTAAGATTCCTTATCTCGGGAGGAATGCCACCCTCAATATTATTGTCACAAAGCAACCTATGAGGAGAGACTATCTCAAAAGAGATAAAAAAAAAGACATAATGTCCAGCAGTTTAAACAATGAAAGCTAACTCACAAGCAATTCAGTGATGATAATTTTCCAATTTCTGCTGGTACCGTTCCACTTAGGTTATTATCCCTTAAGTCCAGTAACTCCAGTTTTGCAAGTTCTCCAATCTCTTTAGGAATGGTACCAGAGAAATGATTCTTGAAGAGAATACTGTTAATGAAAACAAAAAAGAATTATGAAGCTAAATTAGATTGGCATGCAGCAATCTGTATAGTATATAACGGCACAAAAAGAATGCAAAATGATCAGATTATTGTATAAAGATCCTCAAAGTTAATAAATCTAAAACACCATCTCAAGAAATATCAAAATCAATTATGCAGCATACAACCAAAAATTATGACAGAATCTAACATGAAACAGAGCATTGTTCAGATACAATTCAAGGAAACAAGATTAACAGATAGTATAGAGACAATAATATCAGACTTGCATTGTACAGAATTTATATTTGATACAAGATAGGACTTCTGCTGAAAATGGAATACAAAATGGGAATTGCAATACCGTGAAAGCCAGATCTAAGAGGAAAAGGTGATACTAAGCAGGCCAGTTGAAAACAAAATGAACTATCATGTGCACAATAATTCAAACAAAATCTGAACAGGATGAAAATGCAGGTTGAATGACTAGATCCATAGATTACGCAACCAACTAGCCTAAGATATTAAGCAAATCATGATGGAACGCCAAAGGGAAGAGAAGGGCAGGCTCCAATTGATGAAGATGGTGATAATGGAAAACCATCTAAGCTCCATGATATAATTGCTAAAAGAAAATTTGATGCTGCAGTAGTCAAGCAGCAATATCTGGTAATATAGCCCACATGTCTAGCCCCACATGCACAAACTCTAACTTTCTTAAACACTACATCATTACCCAAAGGAAATTTTCTGATGCAGCATCAATATATGTGTTTGTGTGTGGGATCAAAATCAGGAGATGTAAGCACATCATTGTGAATGGAAGAGTCAGTAAAATCCCAGTCTTAATCAATTTTAAGAAACATCAAAGTCATGAATCCTTACAGAGATCTCAAGTGAATAAGTTTTCCAAGCTCGGGTGCCAATGTCCCTTCCAAAGATTGGCTGTTGAGATCCCTGAAAGCATACAACAGGAGATTAACTTCATTAATCAGTTTCCACCCATGTAACATCCAAGACCACGAAGTTCTACAATCAAATAGTAGTATACCATTCCATCAAAGACGCAACAAAATCATCATTTGTAATAACTCCACTAACAATACGAAAATTCCTTTATTCCAGAACGCTCTATCGTAAAGATGATGCTTGAATATCTCAAACGAACACTCAATAGCAACATAGAGTGTAAACAACAATAGGGACTTACAGTATCTGCACTTTATCAGCTACACAATGAACACCAGACCATGAGCAAGGATTACTGTCACGGGGATTCCAATCAGAAAAGGCACCAAACGGATCAGAATTCACTCTGGCCCGGAAGGCCAGCAAAACCAGTCCTGCATTCGTACACGCATTCAATTTACATATCAGAATAGCACCCTTCGTATGCTAACAAGATACATCATTACAGACAAAAGAGTACACAAAATTTACCCTCATCATTAAGCGACCAACACCGCTGAACTTTAAGACCAATAATCAAAACCAAGAAGATTAAAACATTAAATCCAATTAGCTGCCATCTAACCCCCATTGCTTGATGGACCAAATAGGATAGTGGAGGCGGGAGCAACAATAATATCTACCCCCAGCCAGGACTCTATGGAATATCGCCGGGTTTCCTATTCAAGACCAACCCCCTTCGACTCACAACAATCACGCCAGCGACAGCAAAACCAACTGCTGTTACGACACCCAGGTTGACGCTTTTAATTTACATAAACTACAAATTTACAGAACTACGTTACAATAAAGCGGGAAGCTTCGACTTTTGACGAAGAAGATCATATCAGGGTCCCTCATATTTACTTTTAATGTATCTCTCTCCTGACTACAAAAACCGCATGAGACGGGTCGCCAGGCTTTCGTTTTCAATGAGTCTCCGCGCTGGAAAACCATGCAAGAGATAACAAGGAGAGAATGTAAATAAGAACAATAAGCTAGGGGCTATAATCGAAATGGCCCACAAACATAAAGATAGAATCGAGGAATGCCCTCGGCAGCAAGCAATCCAAAAGAAAAGGCAAAAGGGCACGGGGGATTACCATAGAAACATGGAGAAAGGACGTGTGGTTGCAGCTGTTGAGCCAAGTAATTTGATATTTTGGTTGAGAATATGAATATTGTAATTGATTCTCTTGTCTACCAAACGAGAAGGATTGAAATATTTCTTCAAGAGAAAGAAATGTAACGAAATGGTGGGGGGGGGGGGGGGGGGGAA
>JANSVA010000002.1:40378256-40392959 GCA_025504915.1 Erythroxylum reticulatum | reverse complement strand
CAAATAAATATTCCCTTTTTACATCTTTATACTTCAATGCCTAAGAAATATTTGAGTTGGCCTAAATCTTTTGTTTGAAATTGACTTTGTAGGAAGTATTTAAGCATTTGTATGCCTCTCTCATCACTATCTATGATAATTATATCATCTACTTAATATGTTATAATTGAGAGTTAATGTTATAATAGGAAAGTGTAACTGTGAGTACATTATGGGATAACTACTATATCCCATGATTTACTTTATCACGCGGTTATATCCTTAATAGATATACTTGCTTGTTGGCTCAAAAATCACAATTAGGCTTCATGTATCTAAATATTATGCAATTTTCATTCACATTAACTATTTCAATGATTATTAAAAAATACGACTTATAGAAGAAAGTGTAATCCAACTTTCATCCTTTTGCATACGATTTTAACTCAATAATTAATAATATCCTAAAGTGTTTCAAATAAAATTTAACTAAATGGGGATGTCATTTATAAAAACATTTAAGAAAATTGAAAAATTTTCCTATTAACGCCTTCCCCACACTTAAATTACATATTGTCTCTAATATACATAATAAAAGTACTAAAAAACATAATATCAAAGAAAACATAAAGTGAGAAAGGAATAATATTTTAGTATCTCCCTAAATAATATATTATAATTTCTAAACTCGTTGTAATTTCCATAAGATGTTGAGTACAACCGTCCAAAGAAAAACAAAAAGTGGATAAAAAGGTAACATAAAAATAAAAATAAATAAAAATAAAAAGGTAATCATATTTCAATAATACAGTTTAGTAGGATTAAGCCGTTATTAACTAATATAAATATAACCATAATTGAGCATCCCAAACTACCTCCGTGCATCTTTGTTAGTCGGCTAGGGTACTGGGAATGTCCATGGCTGTTGCGTCCTCTAGTGCTATTACTGGAGTGGATGATGATGGGCTAGCTCTAGTTAGTGGAGGTGGTGCCTCGAGTCCAAGATGACCTGCCATCCTGGATAGCATCTCCTCCATCCATTTATTGCGTGCCTCCAGCTACATCATATGCACTATTAACTCCCGGTGGTAATCCTGTATAATGATATGCCTTTCTAGGATCATTCCCATGTATTTCTTTAATTGGGCAAACTTTATCTAGTCTTGATGCAGAGGTGTTGTCGGACTCCTAGGTGTGCTTGTGCTCTCTGAGGGGTCATCCTGTTGTTCGGGCGCTTTTCTTAGTGGTGGCAGCTGAGGTGAGTTTGGTCTCGGTCGCTGCTCCTGTATGTTGGGGTGATCCCCTTCTGCTCCTGTAACCAGGAAAACCCGCCAAATCCCACTTTGTAAAAGAGCGAACATAAAGGCACTTGAAGTTGAGCAGCTGGTCCATGTGACTAGTAAGGAATCTCTACCACTTGATAAGTTAATTTAACTGACCAGCACATACATAAGGCCCAGCACGAAGCATAACAAGGAAATCTAGCTTATGGCATAGTTTGAGAAAAGAGACAAGATCAACAATACCTTCAAAAACCAACTTCCCAAGTTCTGGTTTATGCAGATTCCGGTTTATGCAGATTCCGTGGCACATAAGTTTGAATGCTATTCAGGCCCAATGGCTTTGCGCTTGGCAGCATATCTTCCCAGTATTATGTTGGTAAAACACAAAAGCTACCAGATTATAAACTGTTCACGACAAAAAAATTCTATACAAGTACAGTAATAAATAACTGGAGAAATCTAAGTTCCAATCTGAAAATTGGTAGAGGTAATGAAGTTCCAGATAATTACAACGAGTCAGCCAATTATAGAGCTTGGAACAAAAAAGATAAAATGAAGTCGTGTTATTCGTTACATCTTGCAAGTGATAAAATTAATAGTTCATATATCACGGAGTAGCTCTCACTGGCTGTTAGAGATTTAAGGAACTAGACAGCAGGAATTATGAACCACAAATCGTCAAGGCCTTATTAACGAAAAGTTCAACAATCTTACGAATACCACCAGTTTCAAAGACAACGTGAAGATGGGATACCTTAGGAAGAATCCGAAAATAATGCAAATCACCACTAATTATCTTAAAAAGGATGACCATCTTTCCAGAAATTGTCATCAACAGTCTCGAAACTTTGGACATTAGCCTAATGTAGTGGATAAATATAAGCAAGAGTAAAGGGTCCTTCCATTTCAAGTAAAAGGATTATATGGATTCCATAAACCAAATCAATAAATTCAAAGGATGAAGAAGAGAACCCATCAAGCATCAAATAGTGAGACCTAAAATAATTTTCACACATTGCAAAATCAAAGTACAGGCAAGGTTCTGAGCATTCATTTTCCCAGGAAAACCTGAAGAACTTGAAGTCTTCATCCTACAAGAATCCTTTAGCTTATAGTTTCAGGGCCATAGAGTTTAACCTCTCAAAATCGTAACATCTACTCTAAATTTTCTTCTCGATTTCAATCTTTCCCCTAACATACATACCTACTCCCAGCAATTACATGACCCCATCGTTGACTTGGGAAGGAAAAACAGCCTACCTAGGAAGCTGTAACCTTTAACTACCAAGATACAAGATTTATAATCTTCGCTTGTGCATCTTCTAGGAATAGATATAGAATACCTTTTCAAGACATTTTTTAAAGAATCTTCCTTCTAACGTTTATAAGGAGTTTGCTGTGCATAACTCTCCAAGAAAACACCTTCACTTTGCTTTGTACCCCTTAACTCCTAATATCAGGATACAACACCTAGTTTGTAGAGTTTGAGGTAATATTTAAGGATAAGTGATGTGATGATTAATCATAAAACGATAAGTTGACTTAGTAGTAACCTTGCCATTCCTTGAGAAACTCTAAGCAAACATATCAACATCTTAATACCTTACATGTAGCATGCCTAAGATTAAATTTTCTCCATTGTACTAAAATTTGGTGAAAACTTCTATTTCAGCCTTGATGGATTTTGTTTTCCAATTCTCTAATTATAGCATACTAAAAAGGGTATAGTGATTAGAGATAAAATTTTGTCACTAATATTAGAGGTCATCTATTTATTTACCAAAATTCTAATACTTGACTTATAAATACCAACATAATTAACCATCCAAATGGCAATATAGATCCTAGACCAAGTAAAAGAACGTTCATTACATGTTTTCATATGTAAAATATCACATTATTGAAATTAAAGACATTTAAGGATTCTTGTACAAAGTTAATTAGGATACTAATTAAACATTAAACCTATTTAGCTAAAACAGTTATTTTTTAAATATTGGATATCTTGAAACCTCAAACTCTCTTTTGTTTGTATAACAAAAAGCATGTCACTTTAAGAAATAGACATCTAGTTGAAAGATTGTGTTACCACAGAAATATACTTATCAATTAATTGGATTGTCTACAAAGGTAGTTAAGTAATTTTAAAACTTCCATGGCAAGAGATGGAATGGCTTATATGAAGATTGACAATTGATATCCTTTGAATTTCCCCAAGACTTGCGGCCTAAGCCTAAACCTGCTCGGGCTCTAAAGGAAGGTGTAGAGTTTCCATTTCTTAGACTTTATATGCATCTTCTTTTATGTAATGTAATACATCTCGTTGATGAGCATCCCTGGTAGAGTTCATGTGTATAAAAGAAATTAACAAACTACATGGCCCAATTTAATTCAATTGATGGCTTCATAATTTTTATAAGGTTTATCGAAAAGTTGTTAATACTCAATTTATAATCTCTAATACCAAAGACTAAATTCCATATATCAACCTAAAACTCGGTTGATTTCATGACCAAGCAGAAATGCCATGCCTAGCTATAAGACTCAAGACACCTTAAATAAGCATTGATAGCTCTAACATCTAAGGACTAGGCTAGATGATTTTATATACTATGAGACATAATAACATTAAATATAATAAATGATTTAAAATTTTTTAACATGAAACTAGTAGCCAATTGGATATCACTTAGGAGATAACTAAAATATGACGATTCTCCATTGAAGTTTTTAGTAAAAAAGCATATAACATTTTGTCAAATATATATTGGTTACTTATGGAATGATGACTATTTCCATTTCGATTAAAAGAAACAAAAATTAGAAGATGATCACTCTAAGTCTAAGTTAAGTGTTTTAAGTATAATTACCAAACTTATAAGCACACTAAGTGTTACTTAAGAAGTGAAAAAGTCTAAACTTAGCCCAATTCTTTCTATTATATATATGGTTAGACCATATAAATGGATAACTTGAAAACCAGAAAACATTAAATTAGAAGATGACCACTCGAGGTCAAAATTAAGTGTTTAAAAGTGTAATTACCAAAGCTAGAATGTTAATTAAGAAGAAGCATCACACTTTTTCCACTACAAAAACCTTTTAAAAGAAAAATTAATGTTTGACTGTAAAATAAAAAAAATTACTTTTTAAATAGATCTCTCAAATGGTTTTTTCGGATAGATTTTTTAGATAATTAATGAGTTTTCTTTTAGTCCTTTTTGCCCTTATGTTTTACACATAATTTTCACAATACTGACAAACTCATCTTCACATTACTCAACTTGATATTTATTTTGAGATTTATATAATATTATTTGGCTTTTTATATGTTTTAATATTTATTTTTGATATTAGTTTTACTTATGTTATAATCTATATAAAAGATTTGGTTAAATATATTTCAATTTATGTTTTATATAGTTTAAAATTATATAATGATTAATATATTGTGTGTTATATATTGTTTAATAATATTTATATGCATAAATAATTTTTATTACAAAATAAATAAAGTCAAAATTAAAAGTGTTTTTTATTTTTATGTTGCCAAATAGTCTACTGTATGAAGCTCTTTCAAAAAATCTCTTTTTAAAATGACAACTAAATAATCAACTGAATTCTTAGAAAATTTCTTCTCAGTAAAGATCTACAGATAAAAGTTGTAATAACAAAAGCTCTACTGGTAGAAGCCCAATCAGATAGAGGATTAGTCTAGTCCTCTCTATTGTGTTTATGCTTAGACCATCAAGAAATGGCCAACCTTGTTAAATTGCATAAAAGTTGTATCCCAATTACTTACTAGGTGTTTGGTTTGAGGGTTTAGGAACGAAGGAATTGAATAATTGTAAAAAACAATGTTTGCTTTGGGGTTTTTCAATTTCAGGGGAATGGATTTATCCCATTAAATTTAGGAATCTACTAAACCCACTAAGGGGGTGGGTATCGAGTTTTCATTCCAATCTAAGTTTTTATCATGTTTATTTTTTACTCTTTTATCCCTAGCCTTTGTCCTACCATCCTCTTTACTTCCTTATCGCCTCTCAATTCCTTACGATCTCCCATCCTGCCTTATCAAGTCTCATCAATGAAGGATTTTTTATTCTACGCCTCCAGGAATATTTTCTGAAATCCCTCGTTTTAATTCGATGTTAAAAGAACTGGATAGAACCTGGTTTCATCTCATTATAAATGAGGTTTTTGCTCCTTTTTTTTTCTTATATATTCTTGTTTTATGATTTAATCAAGAGAATAACCAATCTGCTAGATGATTTGATGATATAAAAATGCATATGGTTATAGCCCCAATAAACATATGAAGGGCAAATTATTTTCATTTTTATTAAGATATTATATTATCTTTCATTCCCATCAATGCAACAAACCAAACAACATTATTAATATTAATACAGAAACCCAAGTTACATACCAAACATCATTTTTTTTAATTTTTCATACCATTCCCATCCTCTTCTAATACTATACCCATATCTATAGCCAACCCTGTGCTTAAACCAAAACGCCTACTTAATGTATCATAAATTATTGACTTTTCATATATACTTATAAATCATCAATTGTTTCTTGCAATTTAACAAAGTAATCAATATGAAAATTTGAAAACAACGTAATTTCAATATCTATAGAAGCCTTCTGTAATAAAATCAATCTACTGTTCATATCCTTTGTTTTAATGTAAAAGTCATCATGAAACCTGAAAATATTTTTTATTCTTGGACATTAACTAGATAAAATTTTTGATTCATAAATTAAAAAATTGATGTATAGAACAAAAACAGGGTAGTGCTTGCTTAACTCATGGATCCTAACAACATTATGGTGAATACAATCCTAGGTTTAGGGCTATGACAATCCTCATAAGAGTGAAATACAAAGTCAACCTTGAAAGAAAAAATTAAAGTAGAAAGTGACTAAAATAATACAAAAACCCAAAACCATAATTGGAGAGAAGGATAATATCAATTATAAAGAAGGCACCACTAAAGAAAGATACTTGAAACTATTATCGAACAATATTGTTCCATATTTTTGTATGAAAGGTAAAATTCCACATCAAATTTAAGAAATAAATTATCCTCTTCCATCTCCTTATAAAACTTCAATCCATAAAACCAATATAGAAGGCAAACCATTTAATATTCTACTCTGTAACACATTTTGCATAATATTTTTATTTTTAACTAGAAGACTTTATTGTGACTTGACAAAATTGAATTTTAAAAACTTTTTCTACCAATAAATTTGTTAAAATTTAATTATGATACATGCACTTTATCTTTAATTAATTTTATGATAAAATAGACTTTAGTAGTATCTAATAATAAACTATAGAAAGAATCGTAATTATCTTATAAGAGTAATAGTAGAAAATTGATTGATTACATACAATTGTTTGATGTTGATACGACATAGATAATTTATAAAAGTATGGATTTAAATGTGAAACCAAAATATATCTTCTATTGTTCATCAATTCACATATTCTTAAAATGAAAATCATTTAAAAAAATATAACAAACCCATTATAGAATTCCAATAAATTTTCAATTTTATTAATTAATTTAAATTATTTATGTATTTGATACATTGAAAAATGTGAAAACTTTTATTATGTGCACAACTTTAAAGATAAACAACATACAATAAGGTCATAAACATTTTATTAGACAAAATAAATGATGTCTATTTCAGTTTTTTGTAATAGTCAAGATAAGATTAGGTAGTTACTTTGTCTTCTATATATGGCTTGTAAACAGAATGTTAACATCGACTGCTACAAAAATCAAAACTACAAATTCTACAATTGATGTTCCATAAAATTAATATGGTATCAGAGCGAAAAACTTCAATTGCACTTCCAACGATCCTATTATGGCCAACCCCAAAAACTCTTCTTCCTCTACTCTTGATATGAATGCTTCCACAAACTTGGTTGTTTTCAATCCAAGATTTATAGTAGCCACAAAACTATCAGGTTCAAATTACCCAACATTGCGAACACAAATGCTAACACTTCTTATTGGATACAATCTTGAAGGATTTGTTGATGGTTCTCACATATGTCCCACAACAAACTCACAAGAACATCGATTTTGGATTCGGCAAGACAATTTTATTTTGTCTGCTTTGTAAAATTCAATAGCACCGCCAATGGTGTCTTTAATTGGAGGAGCAAAAACAGCCAAAGAAGCATGGGAAATCCTGGCCAAACTTTTGTAGGAAGATCGAGGGCGTGTGTGTTATCTTTGAAAGAACCGTTGACGTGTGTTAAAAAATGGGAGACAATATTTCCAGTTATTTGCAACGAGTAAAATCAATTGCTGATGAAATCGCTATTATTCATGCCCACTTGAAGAAACAGATCTAATTCTTTATACACTTAATGGACTTCCTTCAGATTACAAAGAGATTTGCATAGTTCTTCGTGCAAGAGAAAATTTGATTCAGTTTGACAAGTTACACGAAAGGCTTGTCGAACACGAGAGTTTGCTGCAATGTATTACAAAGCAAGATTCAGGAACTACCACTGTCTTTGCTACCTTCATCGACAGCGGGTATAGACGACATTAGACGGGCAGTCACGGACAACTGGGGACGCAGCCATCAGTCGCCGGGCATAGACAACCTTTGCCAAGTGCTTCTTGGTCCTAGGCACAGGCTGGGTGACGCGAAAGTCAGTCTGGACAGAGGTCGTCGGGGAGACATCAAGTTCAACAAGTGCATGGATAACGACAGATAGTACCAATCTGCCAATTTTACACGCGAGGAGGACATACAACAAAGACTTGCTGGCTTATTCACGGGCGCCCCAATCACTCATGCAGCCATGGACCTTCGTCAAACCTAGTGCGAGGAAATTCTAGCACACCCTCACCGTCATCACAATGGGTGCTTGATTTGGGAGTAGCGCATCATATTACAAATGACTTGCAAAATTTGTAGTTTTGATTTGATGTTAACATTCTGTTTACAAGCCATATATAAAAGACAAAGTAATTACCTAATCTTATTTTGACTATTATAAAAGACTGAAATAGACATCATTTATTTTGTCTAATATTGCTTTGATACTTACATTTCACTGAAATGCAAGTTGCAAGAATGTCTAAAACTTAATTAATATCGTAAATTTGAACCTATTTGTAAAAGATTGAAGATGTTAGATTAAATAAGGTTCAATCCCTTAATATATATGTGTTCTCGCTAATCTTAGTAAAACAACGAATCAAACTTCTAATAATTAATTAAAAAGATATAATTTTGTTTCATAATTTTAAAATTTAGAATCTTAGAGGCATTAAAGTAGATGAGTTTATATGTTGAGCTAGAATAATTGAATTAAGTGCTTGATGAACTCTCAGTGAACAATAGGACAACTATAGTAAGAATTAAGTGCTTGATGAACTCTCAGTGAACAATAGGACAGTTATAGTATAAGAAAGGCTAAAGATGGTTCGTCCATAATATAGAGACAATGTAATAATACTTCGCAAACTTACTTAGAGATGAAAACCCTCAGAATAACATCAAAATTGTGGTTGTGGTTCATAATTTTAACTATTTACTATTTATTTGGGCCCCAACTTAAGTTCATCGAGATTGCATTTTTTCGAGGCTTGATTTATTCCCATTAACTCCATTTAAACATTTTTTGCTTATGTTTTGTAAGAGTTAGGCAATGAGAAGCCAAAGATAAATACGTAGGTTAGTGGAGATATACATTTTCTTGAATTTAAGGGCATATTTGTTTTATTTCTACCAATGTTTGTAACTTAAAGCATATTTCTTGAGCCTTCTTTTCTTATTTGCATATTATAAATGAATTTTTAAAATTAAAACAGTTTGTCCTTCATTGATAAATTTTTGTGAACCAAATTTCACTTCTAAAACTTAGTGTTAAATATTAAATATCTTCTTCCACCTTATTAGGCATCAAATTAAAAATAGTGAATAACATTGTTAAATTTCATAGCCTTTAACTTAATATAATGCATCTAATACTTTTTATAACATATTCACCTAATTAATAAAGATAAACTATTTAATTTTGGATAAAATATTATTCAACTAAAAATATGTTAGTGGTGTATACTTATTAGTAATAACAAAGAAGAAAAAAGTTAAATAAAAATAATATGAAGATTAATTATAATATAATGTGGATGAGAGGAAAGTTATAACTTCCCTCTACTTCCTTCATTAGCACACATGAAATTCAAGTGGAACTAAGTTCCTTCTTAGATAGCTCCTTATACTATAATACTCAAATTCTTATTGCCTACACTAGTTCCCTCCTGCTTGGTACATTTACTTTAGCCTTTTTGCTATCCAACCAATCTCAGCCATGTTCTCAATCTTTCTTCCACTTTTTCCATTGAATTATGGTCCTTTAGCTTTCTTTGTTTGAGTTTATTTTGTTACTTTTCTCATCACAAACTTCTTGCCTCAACCCTTTCCCCTTCACAAACTCCTTGAATTTTTTATCTACTTAACTGTCCTGCCACTCTACACATACTTACTTACCTTGTTTTGGGAATAATGTGGATACCAAAGCCTCTAAATCCTGAGCATTTCCCTCTTTAACCATACTTATTGCCACGCCTAATCCGGAGTCCTTAGGCTTTTCAAAATTAAAAGATCCCTTCATAAGAAACTTAGTAGCAACCACCACTAACCATCCCAGTTTATCTTCTAATCCAAGGAAAACATGCCTTTAGGTCCTAGGAGATGAGATCCCTCATTAGAGGCTTTAAAATTGTCCTCCCTTATAAGAGAATGGCTCCTGCATAATTAATTTCCTATTAGACATATTAACAGAAGAAGCAAATAAATGGCGCTCCACTCTAGTAGGTCTCTTCATGCATAAGAGACCTTTCCTTTACTCAACACCTAGGCTAAAAAGATGAGACTTGTTGAAGTCATGGTGAATGAAGATGATATCTTTTTGTTCAAATTTAGCATCCCTAAACAAGTCTTAAAGGTAATTGAGGTAGGTCTTTGGCATAGTAACTATTAGCTTATCCTTCTTCAAAATGGTCTCTAGGCCTCCTATTATAAAATCTTAAGCAGAATTAAGTACTTTTAAGGTAAACATACACAATATACTATTAGAATATTGGGTTACAAAATAAATTAGCTACCTAACTAACTATTTAGGCAAACCTATTTGCATAGATGAAGCAACTACTAGTTAAAGAGAGTAAGATTTATGAGAGTATGCGTGATTATAGATACACAAAAGCTACTACCTAAGTTTATCCCTCTCAAATGCGTAGTTTAAGATGGAGCTCTTTTTGAGGATGTAGTAACGATTTGTTATCCTTATAGGCTTGACCAACCGAATATAAGCAAGATATAAAGGCCTACTAGAAGAAAATTTACTGTAGATGAGCATTAGGAGCTCTTGAATTTACAATATAAGGCTCCATATCCTAGGGTGGAAGTAAACGTACAAAATTGCAAAGAAGCCACCCATAATCCAAAAATTACTTAAGAACATGATATGGAAATGCAACAAAATCTCCCTTATAAGGATGCAATCAGATTTGAGATCATTCTTGAGTTAAGGGTTAAGTCCTTCGCTTGAATTGCTACTAAAAGCATAGAGGAAAACATAGCTTTAACTCCTACTCAAATCCCCTAAGGATCTCCCTCAAACACCCTACACCTTAAAGAGGAGGCAAAAGCAGAGTTTAAACCTTTGAGTAATGGTAGATCTAAATAGAAGAAAAAAAATCCAAAATTGGTTCACCTCAATGACTGTCCTAACATGGAATATTAAAGAGCTCAATGGCCTTAACAAACAAATAGGATTATAAGATTTTCCAGGACTAATTAAACCTTTTGTCAATGTCCTTTTGGAGACAAAATTAAGAGAGGACAAATGCTAGAATATGACATATTTCAAACATCTTTAAAATTTGACTACTAATAATTAAATCCATCACTGTGGCAGAATCTTGTTGCCTATATACAAGACAAGTTGGAAGTTTCCTGTACTATCATTGAAGACCAAATGATTCACCTTATTGCCTACTTAATTCCTGAGAGAATTCTTCTTCACGTAACATTCATTTATGTGCACAACCATGCATTTCATAGAGTTCCTTTCTAGAAAAAAAATCAAGGAAATTAGTTCCTTTATAAACCTATCTTGGATAATACTCAAAAACTTCAATAACATGCTTCACTCAAATAAGGTTGAAGGAAAATTCTCTACTAGAAATCATTCCAATGACTTTATAGGTTGTGCTAATCTTGTACAACTATTGGACCTCAAAGTGGTAGGTTTGAAGTAAAAAGTAACAATGGAGGTGGCATATGAGAAAAGAAAAAAGTTAGATGGAGTAATAAAAATGAGATATGGTCTTCTAATTCCCTTAACAGCATAACAATGTTTCACAATTCTTTGAAATCAGATCATACTCTTATTCTGGTCCATAATCAATTTGTTTCTCCCTCCTTTATACATCCTTTTAGATACAATAAGTATTTTGCAAAAAACGGGTGGTTTTAAAGAAGCAATCAAAATAGGCCTAATAAGGGAATGCAATGTGAACAAAGAATTTATCAGTGTAATGAAAATTTAATACATCATTGAGGAAATAAAAAAGGTAAGCAAGATAGCTATAGATGACACCTAAAAAGTAATGAATGGAGCCGGAAATCAATTACAAAAATCCTAGCTAAATCTTTACAACTCTCCTACAAATGAAAATTTAATGGATGAGGATAAGATAATAATATCAAACTATACGTAAAAATTACTGCAAAATCACTTACTGAGGAGGCAAAGAGCAAGAGTAGCATGGATAAATGATGGTGACAGAAACACATCCTACTTCCTCAAATAAGTGATTGCAAGAAGGAACTACAATATAATCTAATTCCTCAAAGATGAAGTGTAATCCATAGTTGACACTTAATAAGACCTTTTAAATAAGGTTTATATTTACATCTCTTAAACATTAGGCAATACCTCCAATGCTTACTCCTCTACCTCATTACTAAATCCATTATTAGCAAGTAGGAAATTCTTGCTTAAAACCTAGAACTATTTGTAGTTCTAGTCTCTAAAAGAGAGGTGGAAGAAGAGTTATTCTCATTGAATCTTGATAAAGCTCCTAAACTTAATGGCATGAATGGATTTTTCTATCAAAAATACTGGCCACTAGTGATGCATATGGTAATTGATTTAATCATGGATTTTTTCATACATGGAAAATTATTAAGAGAGCTAAATAAAACCCTCATATACTTTATTCCTAAAACTTATACCCCTAACTCATTCAAGGAATTCAAACCAATTTTATGATTTAATGTCTTTTACAAAGTTATTTCAATGATTGTAAATAGGTTGAAGTATATATTACGTAGCATCATAAATAGATCTTGGGGTATTGCTAAAGGATAAACATGTAGGAGATAACATTTTGATTGCTCAATAATTGTTCACATGCCACTTAAAGAAACAAAAACTAATGAATTGTTCAATTAAGGTTGATTTAAAAAAAGCATTTGATTTCATTTATTGGAATTTCATTATCATCACTATGAGGGCTTTTAGATTTCTTGAAAAGTTCAATGGATGGGTGGAACAATGTATAACGTTGGAGTTCTTTAGTGCTCCCATCAATAGGGAACCTACAAAGCTATTCAAAGTAGCGAAAGTGTTAAGGTAAGGAGACCTTATGTCTCTATATTTATTTTTTCTGGGAATAGAGTTGTCCACAATAATTATAAAGTTAAGTACTAGCAGTGATCCCACTTTCAAGTACTATGCCAAATATAAGAAGTTAAAATTCACTAGTATCTTTTTTGTAGATGACATTTATTTTCTCTATGGCAAATGAGAGGTTGATGAGAAGCTTCCTTAGGTTTAGGGATTCTAATAAATAGGTCGTATCTAAGGTTAAATTGAAGGAACTATCCTTACCGAAAGAGCAAGATCGCTTAGGTATCACACCTATAAGACCAACTATTGAATTTCTGCTAATTAAGATATTCTTAAGAATGGATCATGACAAATATGCTCTATAGGTTAGGTGGTTATGTGAATACTAGAATCATGATGCTCACCTATAATCTTCACCCCAAAAACTATAACCTTATAGCCATTATCATAATCCTAAAGGATAGGGAACTAATCAAAGGGGTGATCAAATACAAAATTAGAAATGGTACTTACAAAAAATTCTGGTTGGACATTTAGGTTGATGTCAGCATCTTAAGAAACATCTTTGATCTAGTTATGTTACACGACATTATTTCTAGAGATTCAATTTTTATAGATGACCTAACAATAAATCCCAACATCTTTGAGTCAATCACTAAAAGCCCAATTATCAACATGATTTTAAATACTCACATTTGCCCAGTGGAAGGTGATAAAGTCATATGGAGTCTAAAAATGATGGAAACTACTCCAATTCCTTATGAAAAAAGAAACTTTCCATCCCTAAACCCAGAGCTCCCTAGTTCAAACTTGTGTGATCTCCACAGGTTAACCCCAGAGTGGCATTTACTTTATGGATAATAGCTAAAGATAGATTACCTATAGGAGCCTTCCTATGGAAAATTTTAAACATTACTAGAAAATTTGTATTCTATAATATGAAGGTAGAGACATTGGATCGATTATTTTTTGGAAATGCCTACTCACAATTGATCTGGAAGGGAGTAACTCATAACCTCACTACCCCTCCTCCCAGTAAATGATTTTAACTGATTATTTGTACATATGGGGATTAGTTTACATGCAAAGGGGACACTATTAAGTTTAAAATAACACTAGGGAGTGTAATATATTGATAATTCAAATTATTTATATATGAATTTGGGATGAATTGGAACTAATTTGACTTATCTCTATGTGAATTTTGAGTTTTATTTGGTTAATTCTCATACATTTCAACTTTATTACTTAATAGGTACAAATAGATAGATTTTGGGGCAAGAGGCATAACTTTTGTTTTGGATGTTAGATTAAGGTCATTCAACTACGCTTTGAAGAGGACTTCGAGTTCTACAACTTCCATGAAGACTTCGTAGAGAGATTTTGCTGTCTAAAGGGTTAAAATTGCACATTTATGTAGATGCTTAGTGTATGTCCATCTAGTGGATATGATGTCCCTCAAACGAACATGAGCGAAGCTGGAAAGTTAGAAAACACAAGAATGTCCACCCAGCGGACATGAAGTCTGCCTAACAGACATTTACTGGTCAAATTCACTCCGGAAGATAGAAAATATCTACCCATCAGACTTAACGTATGCCTAACGGACTTTGACGACACTATTACAATTCATATTTCCCTGATTGGAAAAAACTAGGTTTCTTTGAGCCTAAGACACTATAGATACTCATTTTTAAGACCAAAAGAGGGGGGGGGGGGATTCTATAATGAAAACGAGGCTGCACA
>JANSVA010000002.1:40355984-40368358 GCA_025504915.1 Erythroxylum reticulatum | reverse complement strand
AGAATAAGTGATTTTGGTTGTCTTACAAGAGATATATCAAACAATTGCTAAAAAGGTTTAATATGAATCATATCAAGTTAGTTAGCATGCCACTAACATCTCACTCTAAGTTGTGTCATCATATCATACCCCGAAGTCCCACAGTGAAGCGGGATCTGGAGGGATCTGATAGTAAATAGCCTTACTCCTATATTGTAGAGAGGTTGTTTTCTGTAGACCCACGTGCAGATGTGACAAGATAATAGTGATGCAGGTTAAAAGAGTAAATACGTAAAAATTTCAGTATATATATATATATATATACCTAATAGTGACCATAATATGCTATTACCTTATACCCCTACAAAGACCAACTTTTCTCGTTGCTAGTTACACTATAAGTCTTCACTGAGTGGCCCTGAGAATACGACAATCCTACAGTTTTATACATCCATCGCGAGAATCTTCCCCCTACACCTGAAAAAAGATTGGGTTGGACTTCCTATGCGGTAAGGATGAGGCGTGATAGCTCTACGTTGAGTCATTTACCCTTATCCTAGCACGCCATACTTTTCTAATTATAGCCACTACCTCCATGAGGGCCAACTCTAACATTTCTTTTTTGATCGCCTCCCTCCAGTTCTTGTAAGGCCTCCCCTTTCTCCCCTTGTAGCCACTAAGGTTTATTTTCTTACAGCGTCGTACCGGAGCATCAGAGGGCATCTTGCTCATATGCCTAAACTACCTAAGCCTTTTCTCTCTCAACTTATCAATAATACTAGCCACTTGTAGCCTTTCTCTCACTACCACATTCTGTACCCTATCTCTTTTGGTAATGTCACACATTCACTTAAGCATACACATTTCTGCTACCAACAACTATCACGTATGTCTATGCTTTGTAGGCCAACACTCTGCACCATATAACATGGTTGGCCGAATCAACATCCTATAGAACTTCCCTTTGAGTTTGATAGGGACCTTTTTATCACATAAAACACCTGATGCACTCTACCATTTGACCCATCCAGATATAATATGATATACTATATCGTTATCGATACTACCATCTCTCTGAATAATGGATTCGAGGTATTTAAAACTCGATTTCTATGGTATGATGTCAGTACCAATTGCTACTATTGCCTCTTGTACATCTGGCTACCTGAAAAGTTGCATTGTAAATACTTCATCTTTAACTTGCTTATCCTAAAACCTTTCGATTATAACATTTCTCTTCAACGTTTTAACTTGGCATTGACCCCGCCTTAGTCTCATCCACCAGGAAAATATCGTCTGTAAATAACATATACCAAGGTACCTCTCCTTGAATATATTTGGTAAGTTCATCTAACACTAATGTGAACAAAAAAGGGCTTAAAGCCGAGCCTTAGTGTAGTCTAACATCAATAGAGAATGCTTTTGTATCTCCTCTTATCATCTTTATGCTAGTCAATGCTCCTTCATACATATCCCTAATCACTCTGATATAAGTCCTAGGAATGCCCTTTGCCTCCAAACACTTCCATATGAGTTCTCTAGGAACTCTATCATACGCCTTTTCCAAATCTATAAAAATTATATGCAAATCCCGTTTTCATTCCTTGTAGCATTCTATAAGTCTCCGAAGTAGATGTATGGATTCCATAAGTCGTGGACCTACTAGGCATAAATCTAAATTGGTTATTCGATATCGAAATAGCTCTTCAAATTCTCTTCAATTACCTTCTCTCACAGCTTCATGGTATGACTTAATAATTTGATGCCTCGATACTTGCGACATTGTTGGATGTCTCCTTTGGACTTGTATAAGGGGTTAACCTACTCAATCTCCATTCATCTAGCATTTTGGATGACTCGAGGGTCACATTAAAGAGCTGAACTAACCATTCAATACCTACAGCTCCTAGTCGCTTCCATATCTCTATAAGGATCTCATCCGACCCTACGGCCCGTCTGCTCCCCATCCCCCTCAAAATCTTTGTAATTACTTCTCTTATGATCCTCCTTTATGAGTACCCATTTAGAAATTGTCCCGACACAGGGGTTTCCCCTAACTCTATGTTGACCAATATGTCTTTGTTATAAAGGCCATAAAAGTATCTCTGCCACCTCTATTTGATGGCTTGGGCCTCTGTGAGTACCTGTCCTGCTTCATCCCGGATACAACAGACTTGGTTGAAATCCTTCGTCTCACGTGCCTTATCTTGTGCTACCTTGAAAATTCTTTGTGCTCCTTTGATCGTATCAACAAAAAAAGGAGAAATATGACATGTCCTTTATTCCATACTCATTTTTAGTAGATCTTTGATGTACGCAACAGGGTGCACAAGGCTAGATATTGCTCAAGCTATTGGAATGGTGAGCAGATTCTTGTCAAATATAGGGAAGGTTTATTGGGAAGCAGTGAAATGGATTCTAAGATACTTAAGAGGCATATCGAAGTGGAGTTTGTGCTTTGGTAATGGTAAGTCAACTTTAAAAGGTTTTTTGGAAGCAAATATGGCTAGAGATTTTGATGGAAGAAAATCCACTTCAAGTTTTCTATTCAAGTTTACAGGAGGAGCCATCTTATGGTGATCCATGCTACAAAAACATGTGGATTTATCTATGATTAAAGCAAAATATGTAGCTGCAGTGGAAGCTTATAAGGAGATGCTCTGGCTAAAAAGGTTCCTTTAAGAGTTGGATGTGAAGTAAGAAGACTATATAGTATTTTGTGATAGTCAAAGTGCTATTAACTTGAGCAAAAATACTATGTATCATTCTCTTACAAAGCAAATAGACATTAAGTATCATTGGTTGAGGTTCGTGATAAAAGAGCAACAATTAATATTGAAGAAGGTTCATACAAATTTGAATGGTGCTGATATGATGAGTAAAGTAGTTTCCAGAAACAAGCATAAGCTATATAGTAAGCTTTCGGAGATGTATATTAAGTAAATGATGGAGAATAACTTGTATTCCCCATATTTGGGTTGGAGGGGGGATTGTCAAATGTCCAGCCCTATTTTGAGACTTTCGGTGATTGTATAAACCCTTTATGGTTCGTGGGAATGATGAACAAGCGAAAAATAAGATGGAAAAGTCTCTTCTGGAGAGATATACGACTGTGTAGAGTGTTATGTACCCATATATTAACTTACATGGTCGTGTTGATCAATCGTGTTAAGTCTCTGTAAGCATGTGAAGGAACATATGAAGATCAAAGACATACATGGTCGTGTACACACCTGTGTGAATATATATGATTGTGTGTGGAGACCATGTAATGATATATAGCTATGTAAGTGATCGTGTATGGTGCAAAAAAAAACTTATTTCTTGATATAAAAGAGAAAAATATGTGGATTTTTGCAAAGAGTGCAATCATAACACCCAAAAGTGAGGAAAAACATATAGGGCAAATAGTATTATATTTTTATCCTCATTTAATTAGTTTAGGATTGGTTTAAGTGATTGTAGATTGTGATATCAACTTTGGTTTCGACTCTGAAACTTTGTGAAACAATTTCTTGTTGTTGAGTGAGAGATCAACTTTTCTTTGTAAATCCTTATTGAGTACAGTGGGTTTGCATATGGGTTTGTCCTATAGTTTTTCCTTCTACACTAGAAGGTTTTCTACATAAATCTTAGTGTTTGTTTCATAGTTATGTATTCTCATATTGTTTGTTGCTATAAGTTGAATAGTTCTTTCTTGTTGTTAATATTTATTTGAATTTTTGGGAGTTGCGTTGTTGTCCGCTGCAGTTTAGATATCTTGATTCTCATTAATGTACATCATGTGAATTTTTTCTTCATATTTTAAACTTTTCGTAGTTAAGTAAAGTGAAGGACTTCCAAAGTTATTAAGAGGAACAAAGCGAAGCAGCAGCCATGACAGGAAGACTGAAAGAGACATATGAACAAGTGAAGAGTGTTCATGGGACTGACCAAGATATCCAGAACAATGCATCTTCAACGGGGTTTTTGAAGAAGTGCTCCTCTTTCGATTTGAACGAAGAAGCGAGCAGAGAAGAGGATGGTAGGACTGAAATTGGAGACTTTATAAGTAACAGCGAAGAAGATGGTGATAAGAGATCATCAGAAGGGAGTATTTCTGCCAGTAACAAGAATACGTCTTCATCAAAAGGAGTTCAGGAATGCAGGGCTAGAGTTAGAAAGTACGTTAGATCTCAAATACCACGCCTACGATGGACTCCTGATCTACATGTCTCTTTCCTTCATGCTGTTCAAAAGCTTGGTGGGCCTGAAAGTAAGCTCAATAATTTTAGTTCTACTGTTGGTATGTCTATTTATATTAGTTGATGCTTAGTGGTAATAATAAATGTCTGTTAGAAAGATTCGCATCATGCATGTCCTTTTGTCTAGACGGCACTTTCAGCATTTTCCTATTTAAAAGCACAAGATCCAGTGAAAAATAATAAAATTATTGTATAATTAATTTTTTAAAATATCATTATTTTTAAATTCGCGAATCATCTATTATCAACATTTAACACAACATCGAAGATGTATAACTTAGTATTCTAATAATTTTGTACTCGTATCATTGTATTAGTAATATATATTTATGTATGTAAAATCTACATATAATTTAGTGAAAATCTCATATAAATCTACATGATGATTAATTAAGTGTTCAAAAGCAAATGAGTCCAATTCATCTTGGAGCACAAAGTCTTGTTATATGTAGTTATTCTTTTAGCTACACCATCGAAATTGTTTACTTTTCGCTCTCAGTAGATGCACTGACAAATACTTAAATTGAAGGAGCAACACCCAAATCAGTTCTTCAGCTGATGAATGTGAGAGGACTTGGTATTGCACACGTAAAGAGTCACTTGCAGGTATTATACAATAATTAGGTTATAGTTTTACGTATGATTTTAGTCATTTGTATTAATTTTGCTTTGAAATTACTTACCCTTTTATTTATGTGCTTGTTAGATGTACAGAATTAAGAAGCTTGATGAAGCTGGGCAAGGTCAGGTTCATTGGTTTGATCTCTTAACTCCATAATCACTACTGTTCTTCACGCAGAAAATTTACTTTCTTTTGTTTCCAAAATATCTCTAACCCTATACTTAAAAAATAAAAAATTATTAAAATAAAAAGCAATAATTACCCAAAATTAAGAAATGACCGGAACATCCTTAAAGATTCATATTAGAATTAACTTTTTTTTGGATTCATTTGGATTTAAAAGGATTTTCTTCTCCATTGCGTAAAAAAAATGTGTCCATGCATGCCAGGAAGAGATCAAAATTCAAGGATGCCGCTCCAAAATTCAAGGAGCCCTCGACAACACTGCAAAATAGCCAGAAAGTACACTCGTGAGCATGAATTGGTTCAAAGTCTTTTGCGGTCTTTCCTTCCCTGGACACCAAGTGTCAGGTACATATATATATATATATAGAAATCCCACAAAATTTCTCTCTTTTTGCTAAATTAATTAGATCGGTATTTAATTTACAGTAAAGGAGAATGGAGCACTGATTTGGATATTCTCGGACAAGGGTTGCAACATAGCACTCAGTCACTTAGACCAGGCAGGTACCTTGAGGCAAGTCCGAGCCCTCCCACCGAAATGGTCAGAAGTCTTCCCAGAATTATCAGAAATTCTACATCTGATCAGCTTCAGGAGGTATATATTTGGCATTAATGTTTTAAATTGCAGTTATATTAGTCTGTTTTTGATGTTTGTGGTCAGTGCCATTAGGAGCATTATGGCCACGCAATCATGCCCATGTTAATCTATAATTGTCATCTACAGCCAACTATCTAAAATTAGGTTAGCTTAGAAGCACGTAGTATAATGTTTTGGTTCTATCTTATTCATTTAACTCCCCTTTCCCTATAATTTGTGTATATTGCATTTTCTAATGCAGAGGGCTGAAGATACAGCGGTTCTAAAGGACAAGGAAAGGGAGCCTGAGCTGCAGCTTATGCCGAGGGAAGCAGAAATTAATGAGAATGAAGCTCACAGTAGAAGCCAGACAGAAATCAGCACGAAGCTTTCTCTTTCTTTGACCCATTTTCATTAATCAAGGCACTTGATGAAGAGAACTAATTTTAGAGATATACATTGCGTAGAAATGTAGGTCATGTTCAGACTGAGTATTTAACTAATTATTGCGAAGTTCTAACGACATGGGAGCTTGCTTTCCCGTGTAAAGAAGAAATAAGAAAACCTATGTTTAGAAGAGATAGGAAAGAAATAAAAAGATAACTGAATGTACATGTTATTATTGTCAAGAAAAAGGATACTACGTCAATCAATGTCCTAAAAGATTTAACAAAAAGAAAATAAAAATCGATCATAAAATAAATAAAATGATTAAAAAATAAAGATTTTATTAGCATTGATGCCTTTAAAGAATCAGCTTATGAAGAAAGCAATTTTATAATAACAGATAGAGAATATGAAAAAAAATTCAAATTCTGAAATAAGTGAGTAAAATAGGAGAATCTTTTGATACTCAAATTAATAGTCAAATAATAAATGATCAAGTAGAAAGTCTAAAAAATATAGAGATTAGGGTCAAGAAATTCTAATTGATAAAAAATGCTTAAAAAGATTCAAAATATTATATATTCAATAAATTCTTATAGGGACTTAATATGTTATTACTAGAAAAATAAGGTTAATCCCAAAAAACACCATATGTTCTATACTATTAATCTTAAAGAAAAATCCTATATATTACTTTAACTTCTAATAAAGTAATAGTCATCTGTTATCTAATAAAGATATTTTTCAAAAACTTGATCACATTCTCAAAGGTATTAGAGATAAAATAAATGGGTACACATCAGATCCATACAAATGATAATTAAATATACCTTTAGAGAAGGAATAGATAGTCTTATAAATTTACAATATTAATTGGATGATCGAATTTGCAATAGAAAATCTAATAAAGATATTTTTCAAAAACTTGATCACATTCCCAAAGGTATTAGAGATAAAATAAATGGGTACACATCAGATCCATACAAATGATAATTAAATATACCTTTAGAGAAGGAATAGATAGTCTTATAAATTTACAATATTAATTGGATGATCGAATTTGCAATAGAAAAAAAGCCTGCATGGGGATTTTGAGAGGCAATCTTCATTATCAAAAACTTTTGATTGATATCTATCATAAGATGACTTATAATATACAAGATAAAGTTTTTGATAGTACACTCTCTTTAATCCAAGACTTTAAAAGAAAATATTTAATTAGAGGTGAAAAATAGATTATATTTTATTACCTATATGATATCTTGTTCCTTATCCAACACTCATCATACGGAATGTTTTACAAATAAATATATTATTAATTTTTTGAAATTATTTTTTGAAGTTGAAAGAGTATATCCTTCTTATATAGCAAATATAAAAGACATAGAAGACAATTTTTGATTAGATTTACAACAAACCTTACTAACTTCTCACAATAAATTATTACCTAGATTATCTTATTCAAAAACTGGTGTTTCAAGTAGTCAATGATATGTTAATACTTTAATAAGAGCAAATAGAAAGATATGTTCTAATTATGAAATTAAAGGAAAGTATTTTAATGGTATAAATTATGTTTCCGGTAATATCTTAGTTTATACTGGAGCTAGTGGAAGTTAAATTAATCATAATCTAATACATAGTTTGATAAGTTTTCATCTAAATGAACCTTATGAATATATAAATTTCAACGATGAAATACATAAGATAGATAAAGCCATAAAAATTACTATTAAGATAGGAGAAAATAAAATACCTATAAGACAACTAGTTGAAAGTGAATGATTAAATTTAGAGATAATGCTCTAAACTAGTTTCCTGGAACAAATCCAACCTTATAAGATAACTCAATATGGAATACAAATATCTATAATAATAATATAATATGTATTTTAATACAATGACTAGTCCTCTAGTATTTATACTCCAGTCATAATAATTTATAAAATTATAGAGAAAAATAGTTTCCTGGATGTATAGACAGTGGACTTGGTTCTTGTTTGTGTAAAACAAGTTGTTTTGCTTTATAATATCATGAAATGTTAACAAAATATAATAGGACTATATATTTCTAATAATAAGAGATATTTATTAAAAGTTATTAATTAGCCCCACATACTATTAGGATCATTTTTAATAAAATGTTCACCATTTTAATTTTACGAGATTGGAAATGATATTCTTTTAGGAAATAATTTTCTCTGATTATTTCATAAAATATTATTGGATATTATTAAAATATATATTTCAAAACTCCTTATGGTCATTGGATCATAGTTAATAGAATTAAAAATGACCTATGCTCATTCTACACCAATCCTTTTTAAACCTCACACAACCTAGTGTGGTATAGAGAAAAATCAATCATCTAAAAGGAAAAGTCTTTATTAAAAATACAAAATATTATAGAGAATAAGTACCAATAGATAAAAACTATCAAATATGGACTAGAATTAGTAAAAAAAATATTTAAAAAATATTCTAATAACCCATAACAATTTTGGATAAAAATAGAGAAGAGGAAAACCTAGAAATGATAAATAAACAAAAAATTATTTAAGTTATTGCTATGAGATATAATTTAAAAGATCAACAAGAATTGAGAAAACAATTTCTTGAACTAGAAAACTTAAAGATAATTATACCTAATAAATCCCCTCATTCTTTCTTAGCTTTTATGGTTTGAAACTATACAAAACAAACTAGAAATAAAGCTAGAATCATAGTAAATTATACAAAATTAAATGATTATATAATATTTGATGGATACTTTTTACCTGATAAAGAAACATTAATAAACTTGACAAGAGGAAAAAAATCTTCTCTAACTTTGATTATAAAAGTGAATTTGGTTGATAAAAATAAATAAAAGTAGCATTTTATATACTACTTTCTCTACTCCACAAGGCTATTACTAATGGTTAGTAACACCTTTTAGTTTAAAAAATGATCCACAAATATTTCAAAGGAAAATGAATATCTTCAAATATCATAATATCATATATGTTTATGTGGATTATATTTTAATAGCTACTAATAATATTACTCAACATATTATAAATCTCAATAAATTTGCAAATTTATGTGAACAACATGGTTTAGCTCTTTCTGAGAAAAAAGTTAAGATATGTCAAATTGAAATGGAATTACTTAATGTGGAAATAGATGGTATAAGAGTTAAACTTCAACCTCTTATCCTTAAAAAAATCTCACAATTTCCTTATAAGTAATAAATAAAAAACAAGTTCAAAGTTTTTAAGAGTATTAAACTAGGCCTAATATTTTATTCAAAATGTAGTCGAGATAAGAAAACTTTTCAAATGCTTTTAAAGAAAAATTAAAGATTTGAATTTTTACCCTTTGAGCTAAAAGGTAAAGAAAATTAAGATCTTATGTACTACGCTACCAAAACTTTCTTTACTATCTGATTATGATGATGTAGTTCTTGAAATTGATGCTTTTGATCATGTACGGAGTGGAGTATTAAAAATATATATTATAATCATTCTAATATTAAGATGAATGAGTCTCTTTACAATTATATTTTGTAAACGTTTACAAATACTCAACAAAGATATCATATAAATGAAAAGGAATTATTAGCGGTAGTAAAAAGCTATAAAATTTTTTATTATTTTTTATTGCCTAAAAGATTTTTGTTGAGAACTGATAATATCCAAGTTAAGGCTTTTATTTAAAATAATTGACCCCCTAAACCTGAATATAAAAGTTATATTAAATAGAAAACGTTAGTAGCATAATATACCTTTGATATTGAGATTATTAATCTAATAATAGTGTTCTTGCTATTTTTTAAACTAGAGATAGTCAACCTCAAAGAATATATATTTAATTTATTGGAACAGATGCTCGAAGGTGTCGATACTTGTCAGGAGTAAATCAAAGATTGATTAGATATTGCAAACTTCAACTCGATACCAAAGGAAGTTGTAGAGGCACATGTTTCATTTTGCCATATATGGCAAGCTAAGATAAACCATTATAATTATTCAGAACAAAAACCTTTTAACCTAGTCAACAAGACTAAGATAGTTGAAGATGTATCTTCCACAGGCTCTTCTTTCCTTATAAAAGGGTAACATCCCGTGTGCTATATATATATATAAGAGACAACATTTTCTTTTCCCCATTTTCTCATAATTTCATTTTAATCCTCCCAAAAGTTACTATTCATAAATTCCCTCTCTCTAACTATTCTTCACCGTCATTGACTCAAATCAATTAGTGTTATATACTATACTCTTCCTCTGAACGAGCTCATCACAACCATACCCATTTCAGCCACCATCATCGCCAAAATCATCACAAAAATTGAGGAGAAAAATTGACGAAAAATGCTAATCGTCGATCTGTCTTTTCCAATGACTTTTGCCGATCATCACCACCACCATTTAACTAGTCTCAACAACAAGAAAAAAAGCCTCATGGTCTCATCACTAGCCACCGCCTAAATCACCGCTGACTGAAGACAGACAAAGAGGTTAGAGTTTTAGCTTGTTTTTCTTCAATTCATTTAAATTTGTTGAGAATCTTAGTGTGTTTCTTTATAGAAAGTTGTTCTACTCATAAAGAGCTTTCATTTGGTATAAAATAGTTGAATTCTATGACTAAAGATTTTTTGGTGATCGGAGAGAATATTCCGATGGCTAGAGGAATATTCCAGTTACTAGAAGTATTGTTTCGGAGACCATTTTGGTTACTTTTGTGAAAATTTTCTAAAAATTATACTGATCATTTTTTTCTAAAGAACCATAGTGACATTTTTAATAGTTTGCAATTTAAAAATAACAAAACGTTTAGGCAAGAATAGGAGAATTTTCTGAATTTCATAAATGGACTGCTTAGGCAATTCGGATGATACCTAAATTGTTATTTAAGTCCAATAACTCTTAATTAGAACGTATTGAGATATTTTCTTTCGATTTACTAAGTATAGTAAGAGTGGAACCCCCATTGAAAGGCTTTAGACATACAAGTTCGGTTACTAGGTAAGTTTATATTGATTTTCTGTTACTGTCGTTGTACCAGCAAATGAATATTGTTCAATGTTGGTATAGATGACAGCTTGTAGCAATACATAACCACATTCATATGCAAGTGTATATATATATATATATATATTGATCAATACTTATATATTTATATAGCGAACGCGTATATACAATAATGTGTATTTGCTTTAGTATGAGCCTTTACATTGAATTAATTGAATGGATGCATTGTGTTGGGTATTGCATGCTTGCATTGGTCATTGCATAATTTAATGTTTACTTGATAAATTGCATGCTTAATAATTTGATATGTATTGCTATGTTCGATTGTGGAGAAGAAAAGATCTGTAGGACATGCCACCTGATAGGTATGCATCAGGACCAGATGTACACTGGTTATGATTATGAGAGTTGTTTTGTTTATGATATTGAGATATGTTATAGGCTGATCCTAGTTGATGCTTGGCTCCTGATTGGACCCTTATTTGTGATGCTTATGACTTTGGACACTTTCAATGAGGGTTGGTCTATTGGTGATGCTTGGCTTCCCACAACTCCATTGGATTAAGAGAGCCTTACTGCTGCATAAGTATAAGAGCATTGCTGGGCTGTTGATGATGCATAGCTCCCCGTAGTCATTCAAGGCTTAAAGTTGTGAGGGCTTGGAGACTAGGGTCTTACGGATATTCTATTCCACAATTTATTTGTGTTGTTAATGTGATTGGACGTATTTTGATATTCATACATGACTATGTGCATAGCATTAGATATCATAAGGCGCTGTGAGCTTAGTCAGCGAGGTCTAACTCCCCTCAATTTTATTTTTTTCAGGTCAGCTACTACTAGATTTGCAGTAGTGACTCCCGTAATGTGTCTACTGCGGCTTACCTACGTTTTTGTATGCTCTTTCTTTATCTTCATTTATCTTGTATTGTATAATCTGTAGTGACATGATTTTATGAGTTGTAAAACTTCTTTCTAACGTGCACTGTTGTTATTGTATTGTATTAACTTATTGCGTTCTTAAGGTTTGAATTTATTTTGTCGCTAGTGGTAGGCTTATGTGTGATGTAGGGTTTTGAATCTTGTTCTCACATGCCAATTAGGTGCCTGTTTTTGGTCATGATAAATTTAATATCAAAGCCTAGGTTACAAATTTACGGCCTAGGATGTTCTTTTGTTTGTCACTACGGGTATATAGGAATCAACTTCTTTTTAAAGTAACCTCTTATAGAATACGTTCATATTCTCACTGGTGGTACTAACCATTCTTGTAACATCCCATCACCAATGGGAAGGGTAAAATGGAAATTTGGGACGAGTTATGAGTGTGTATATGGATCTCGGCACGAGCATGCATGTTATGG
>JANSVA010000002.1:40344916-40355884 GCA_025504915.1 Erythroxylum reticulatum | reverse complement strand
TGAGTAGACCTAGATGGTCTCATTTCATTGTTTGTTTTGTTTGAATTTTTGTATTGATTGATTATTGAATGATTATATGAATGTGATTGATTGTGTTGGTTTTCGGACAGAAGGTCTGATTATGTGATGAATTGATTGGGATATTGAACTGTTAATTATATGTGAATGAGATGAACTAAGTGTATATAATTTGATAATAAATGTGTTTTGAATGAGCATTTGCATATAAGTGAAAATGTGATTCTTCAACATAATATTGAATGTTGGACTAAGGTTCGATGATATGGGAATGTGATTGAATGGGATCATACAAATATAATTGATGCATTCCATTTCATGAATGCGTGAAACATAATGGCAGTTGTGACTATAGTAGCCACCGATCAGAGGTTAAAGCTTAACATGTGAAAAAGAGCCTCGAGCTCAAAAAGTGATTCACAGCTTAAAGCTCAAAGTGTGAAAAGAGCCTCGAGCTCAGAAAATGATTCAAAGCCTCAGGCTCGATGTTTAATGAGCCCGGTATCCACACTAGATACAGGATAGCTTATGCACTCGGTCACAACAAAGTAACAAATGAAAAGTGGGTCTCATGTTCACTGCATATGCATAATATAAGTGATTAAGTTGTATTGAATGTGAATTGTGAAATGTATTGAATGTTACTTGATTGGGTGAGCCATCAATGATGGTCACTCATTGAGTTCGCAAAACTTAACCAAAATTTACAAATATTTTTCAAGTTCAGAAGAATGACCCATTAGGCAAATGGGAGTATACTTACTGCATGCAAGGGAAAGATAGATGATGGGATCAGTTCACGTAGAGTTTTCCTATTTTTGTATAAATTTGTATTCCGCAATTTCTGTAAAATAAGGTATTCCTAAATTTTTGTATAATGTGTATACAAAGGTTTTTATGGTGGAATGTAAAGACATTATGACTAAAGGATTTTGTATTTGTAATGGGCCCCAATTGGTTATTGAAATTCTGTTGATTGTATTGTGTTGATTAAAAATAGTTATGAGTGAAAGTGGGCTCGAAGTGGTTATTATTTCTGTATATGTTTGTTATTGTTAAAAAAATTATATTGATTTTTGAATGATTGAGTGTTCTAGCATGCCACCCTCACGGCGTACGGACTCAGATATCACCCAAGATATCAGGCGCATGTCTTGCGAGAGTGGGGTGCTATAAGCTGCTACTGGATCGCTACCAATTAATGAAAAAAGAGGTTAGGGTTTCATTTTGTTTTTCTTTAATTCATTTAAATTTGTTGAGAATCTGAGTATGTTGCTTTGGAGAAAGTTGTTCTACTTATTAAGAGCTTTCATTTGGTATAAAAGTCATTAAAATCTAAGACTAAAGGTTTTTTGATGATCGGATATAATACTCCGGTAACTAGAGGAATATTCCGATTGCCGATGGTACTCTTCCAGCGACCATTTTGGTCACTTTGGTGAAAATTTTCTAAAAATTTTAAAAATTATATTGATCATTTTTCTCTAAAGAACCATTACGAGGTTTTCAACGGTTTGTGAATTAAAAGTAATGGAACAATTAAGTGAGAATAGGAGAAATTTCTAAATTTCATAAATGGACTACTTAGGCAATTCAGATGATACATAAATTTTCATTTGAGTCCAATAACCCCTAATTAGCATTGATTGAGATATTTTCTTTTGATTTACTAGGTTTAGCAGGAGCGGGACCCATTAGAAGGTTCAAACGAACGAGTTCGGTTACTAGGTAAGTTCAAGCTGACTGACTGTTACCATAGTCATACTAGCAAATGAATATTGTTCAATGTTGGTATAGATGACAATATGTAGCAATACATAACCACATTCATATGCATGTGTATATATATATCGATCGATACTTATATATTTATATAACGAACGCGTACATACAGTAATACATATTTGCTTTAGTATAAGCCTTTATATTGAATTAACTGAGTGGATGCGTTAGGTTGGGTATTGTATACATGCATTAGTCATTGCATAACTGAATGTTTACTTGATAAATTACATGCTTAATAATTTGATATGTAGTGCTATATTCAATTGTAGGGAAAAAAAGATCTATAGGATGTGCCATCTGATAGGTATGCATCAGGACTAGATGCACATTAGTTATGATTATGAGAGTTGTTTTTGTTTATAATATTGAGATATGTTATAGGCCGATCCTGGTTGATGCTTGGCTTCCGATCAAACCCTTATTTGTGATTCTTATAACTTTGGACGCTTTCAACGAGGACTGGTCTGTTAGTGATACTTGGCTCCCTGCAACTCCTTTGGATTAAGAGAGCCTTACAGCTACATGAGTATAGAAGCATGGCTGGGTCGTTGGTGATGCATCACTCCCCTCAGCCATTCGGAGTTTAGAGTTGTGAGGGCTTACCTTTGGAGATTAGGATCCTATAGATATTCTCCCCACAATTTATTTGTGTTGATAATGTGATTAGATGTATTTTGATATTCATGCATGATTGTACGCATAACATTGGGTATCATAAAATAGTGTGAGCTTACTCAATGAGGTCTGACTCCCCTCAACTTTATTTTTTTCAAGTCAGCTACCACCAGCTTTGCAATAGTTACCCCGTGACATGTTCGTTGCGGCTTACCTTCATTTATGTATGTTCTTTATTTTCATTTATATTTTATTGTAGCGTCTATAGTGACATGATTTCATAAGTTGTAAAACTTATCTCTAACGCGCACTATTGTTATTGTCCTTTATGAACTTGTTGTGCTCTTAGGGTTTGAATTTATTTTTTCGCTAATGGTAAGCTGACGTGTGATCTGGGGTTTCAAACATCGGTCCCACGTGCCATTCACATGCCCGTTTCGGGTCATGACAAAAAGAATTCATTAGTTAGCAAATTAATCTAAAAGAGGTTACTCTTGATAATATCTCTCTAAGGCCTAATACTACACATGAGCCATGGGTTCAAAGGGAATTAGTTCAATATAGATGGATCCACTTGTGATGGGAAGATGTTGAAAATTCACAAGTGGAGTAATCCCACATCAAAAAGAGACATAAGGATAAAGTAAGTTATATATAAAAATAAGACTCATAACTTATTGTCTTAAGGTTTTTTGGTTGAGATATGATCTCCTAGTTGTATATGGGTTCAATTAGATTTGGACCCAATTTCTCCCCAAGCACCCTCAAAACCCTTCATTGGTATTAAAGCTAAGTTGGCAAGGTTCGATGAATAGAGATTCATAGATTTGGGTTGGAGTGACTTAAATGACTTCGCATGATCTATGGGTTAAGGGGGAGCAAGTTCGATATGGATTGATCCACTTGTGAGGGGGAGATATTGGAATTCGTAAGTGAAGTAATGGTACGTCGAAAAAAGACATAAAGATGAAGTTTGTTATATATATATAAATAGGACTTATAACCCATTGTCTTAATGTTTTGAGTTAAGATACGAAATCCTAATTGTATATGTGCTCACTTATATTTGGTCTAATTTCTCTTCGGGGCCTCTTAAGACTTCTTACTGAAAAACTATTGGAAAATAGTAGTTGGATAGAAATAATATCAGAAAACCAAAAAGAAAAAAGAACTATATAAGAAAAAGGTAGTAGTGAAATAGAACGATCTATATATATATAGTCTTAGTGCACCTTTACCAGTTCAAAAAAATTAACGTAGGATAGAAGAATAAGAAGAAGAAGAAGAAGAGCCATATTTTTCTTCCATGAGAGGAAATCATGTAACAAAATGCATGAACTGAACGTAAATTTCTTAATTTTAAGTTAATCATTATGCTATAAAAATGAAGCAATAGTAATACTGATTCGAGACATACCCTACTTATAAAACAATGATATTCTCAAATATTTTCAAGGCAAAGAATATTAGAACACTTAAATATTCCCTAGGATCCCCTGCTCAGCTACCAGGTTAAAAAAGCTGTTGGAAAATTCCTTAGGCTTGCAGATTATTACGAAATAAATGATTAAACTGACTAGGTATATTTAGTGCTTGATTTTACGAATCAGTTTAGAGATATTCTTTTGATAGTTAGCAAATAAATAAGATTTTCTGTTACATTTCAGCTCTATATAATGAGCTTTGTTGCTGTCAATAAAGGTATGTGTTCTACATCAAAAATATCTTTTTCCTTCACATCTATTGATGTATTATGCTTCAGCTTTAGAAAAAACAACATAGTATCAGAGCATTTGTCTTGAGGGACCAGTGAGATGAGTGAAACCAAAACACAAACTTGATTTACAACCCAGAATTACAACAAGAATTACAATCACCTTCAAGCAATAGAGATTAAAACACAACTGTCTCAAGGTACACTACCAATTTTTGATGCTGAAAACTATCAACTTTAGGATGTTCGAATGAAAGTTCATCTTGATGCTATGGATGTTTGGGAAGCTGTGGAGGAAGACTATGAAGTGCCTCCATTGCCAACAAATCCTACAATGACTTCAATCAAGATATACAAAGAAAGGAAAAATAAGAAGTCTAAAGATAAAGCCTGCTTGTTTTATGCTATTTCAAACATCGTATTCACAAGAATTATAGATCTAGAGTTGGCAAAGGATATCTGGGTAATCATAAAATGGAATACCAAGGCGATGAAAGAGCAAAGAGCATGCAAATGCTCAACTTGATCAGAGAATTTGAAATGCTGAAGGTGAAAGACTCAGAAACCATTAAAGAATACTCCGACAAGTTGCTCGACATAGTAAATAAAGTGAGGTTATTAGGTAAGGATTTTTCTGAGGAATGAATAGTGCAAAAAGTTCTTCTAACTTTACCTGAAAAATATGAATCTAAAATTTCTACATTAGAAGAAGCTAAGGATCTATCAAGAATGTCTTTGGCAAAATTAGTAAATACACTACAGGCACAAGAACAAAGGAGGATAATGAGAAAAGAAGGCATTATTGAAGGTGCTTTGCCAGCAAATGAAAAAAATTCAAGAGAAGACAAAAACAAGAATTTCAACAAGATTGACAACAACAGAACAATGATGATTCATATCCACCATGCCCACATTGCAAAAAACAAATCACCCACAATAAAAATGCTGGTAGAGGTTTGATATCAAATGCATAAATTGTGGACAAATTGGGCATATGAAGAAGATTTGCAAGTCACAAAATGAAGAGGCAAAAGCAGCAAATGAGCATCATCAAGAGAATGAATTTTTGACATTAAAGTTTTACAACTCCTAAGGCAAAGAGGAGTTTGTTAGAAAATTCTTTAAACTTGTAGATTATTATGAAATAAATGGTCAAACTGACTAGGTCTTAAGTAAATTTAATTATGATATTTAGTGCTTGATTTTAGGAATCAATTTAGAGATATTTTTGTGATAATTAGCAAATAAATAAGATTTTCTGTTACATTTCAGCTCTATATAATGAACTTTGTTGCTGTTAATAAAGGTGTGTGTTCTATGACAAAAACATCTTCTTTTTCTTTCACTTCTATTCACCTATTATGCTTCAGCATTAGAAAAACACCAAAAACAGACGCAGGAGAGTTTTCAATGCCAAGAGTCACCGCCAAACTGTAGAAAACCAAGTATTCTTTGCTATACTCACAACTCTCAGATGTATGAGTGTTTCCATTTCAATGCCAAACTAAGCTAATTGATTTCCAGAGTACAAGTGAATCTGACACGAAATCAAAACCAGATTGCTCCTTGTACATGTTGCCTCAGCCCTGTATTACTGCAAGTTACAGGCAGACTTTAACTAGGACATACTTTTAGTTTTCACCGTCAACTTACGAACAAGTTGACAAATATTTATATGTATATACTGGAAGACGTTTAGTACCTTTAATCCTACGTTGACTGACTTTAACCTAATGAATCCAGTGAGGCTGTTTTACCACTAGCTCTTTGATTGCTGGGTAGAGTGAGGAACTAATTCCTGTCAAAGCAGAAAGAGTGATTTCTTCAATATCTTCAAATGAACCTCTGTTACATAATAGCAGCCAAGAAAAAAGGCAATACCTCAGAGTAGCGTACATGATCATGATGTGAGTATGATGATTTTACAATTGTCTCCCATTTGGAATTGGTAGGGGGTGGTGTCACAGAATCCTGGCCCTGCCACTTGCTCTGAACACTAGTGCCACGGTATGGATGCGAAAATGAATGTTGCGTGGAAATCGAAGGCAAGGTACGCCAAAGCCAAGACTCTGACGGTGTTTTGGGCAAAGTTGGCGCTAGAGAGGACAAGCTGTTTTTTGCATTTCCTGGATCATCTTCTCTATGAATCTGATCCTTTTCAGCACCAATTGAAGTTATACATACCAATGCCTTAGCATCCTTACATAACTCATCCTTAATGTCACCCAAGCTTTTATTTTCCAGTTTGGCGTCTTGTTTTGGAACTTTCATAAATTTTGCATCTTCAAAACAAGAATCTGTTGGAGCAGCCTTTCTCATTTCTCTGCTTTTGGACATGGTCTTGTAGTACTTCGCCACAGAGTCTGAATACCCATTGAAACCTAAGGGACCTGATTTGGAACTCACTTTAGTTTCAGTATCCATATGTACAGTCTTCTCAACGGTTGGGCTCAATGGGCGAGACCCTCCTCTAGTGCCACGATGACTAAACAGTTCCTGAGATTTACTACTGCTCTTGCAATACGAGTTCATCTTATTGGCTTTGGGACTTTCAGCTTCTCTTGCAGTGCCTGGAAATCCCTTTCCACGACAGGGAGATTGATGCGTTTGACTCCGATAAGGAGATGTGGCCCCTGAACGCCTGAATGGAGATGTTCTACCAATTTCTTGGTGGTCTCTTCCAAAAGAAGATGTGGCCCCTGCACGCCTGAATGGAGATGTTATACCAATTTCTTGGTGGTCACATCCAAAAGAAAAACGATTCGATCCGAAACTTAGCTTATTCAAAACTGAGGACAGCCTGGGTGATTGAGCTCGACTATTTGGTTTTTCAACATCCCCTGTATGCTGATAACCATTAAAAATATCCCATTTGCATTAGTTGGCATCAAATGCAAACCTCCATTTATGATAAGAAGATTGGCTGGAAAAAATACTAAAAAGGGGAAAGATTTTTTTTTTCTTTAAACGGAGAATCTTTTCTAACCTTCTTCAAGTTTTGACTCTGAGTTTTAGTTGAAGACGCTTTCTTTGGTTTGACAGCATTATGGATGTGAGCCATGGAACCCTGGGTCCTCACTTTAAGTCCTGAAAGAGGATTCAAGATGGACAAGGAATTCTTGAAGCACAAGCGAGGTAACAAGCCACAACCTTTGGTTGCTATGCTGTGGGACGTGCTATAATTATCATATTCATCATCACTTTCTTCTTCTTCTTCTTCTTCTTCTTCTTCTACATCCAGACCGTGATATGGAATAATAGAAGACCCCTTTGGACTAGTCTGAGGTGCTTTTGTGACATTAACTACCTTAGTGCTTTGTCGGGGCACTACAACAGCCTCTGCTTGTACAATTGCTATAGATTGCTTTCTTGAAGCATAATGAGGTGGCTCTAAAGCCATTGCCTTGGCTGCAGGCAGGAAACGACTCATCATGAAATCTCTAGTTAGTGAATCTGTAGAGAATGATCCTGATGACTTCACAGACAGACCGTCATATCCACTCAGACCAGTTGCACTGTAGTTCATGGAATCTGTTGGAGAAATAGTGTCGTGAGCATCAGAGTAAACATCATCATCACCATAATTCTCTCTTGACTCCAGGACGGCTTGCTCATGCACTCCCTCTTTCGAGAAATCCAATTCACCAATCTTGTCACTGAATTCATTTTGATCTTCAAAATTTTCACCTGAACCTTTTCCTGGAGGAATTTTTTGACTTGCAGAAGCCTGCTCAAAAACTTGATACTCAGGTATAGTAACATCTTTTGGTCTACCTGGGATTTGTTCCCATTGAAAAGGAACAGCAACAGGTTCTGTTACTTGATCCAAATGCACTTCACGTCTGCGGAAAGGAAGAGAACCACGTCTATTGACCTGAAGATTATCAATTTTCTTTTCTTCCTCTCCATCAGAAGCTTTTGTAGCAGCAGAAAATCGCCTCACTGACAGAAGTGGCGCACTGAAATTCAATTTCCTTTCAGCCATTACTCTTCTTCTTTAAATTTAAAAAAGAATTATATCATGTCACCTCTCCTGCACATACAAGCCTTTCCAGATTATATCTCTGAAAAATTAGTTATTGCATAAAAGGCTTGTGGTGAAGAAGTGCCAAAAAGAAAACAGACCTGGAAAAATTCAAAAGGAGAAAGACGATATTTATGCCATTAATTGTCATCTCAAGTGCGGGTGGATCAGGGAAAATGAGACATGGACATAAAGATGTTTGTGCTCTGTCACGGGCCATATGAAAGTCGTATATTATAATTATATACACAAAATCTGGACCATTTAGATATGAGATTCTCTGATGAAATGAATCTAAATTCAACAAGTTGTCTTGTAATATGGGAGCACAAATGAAATGCAAAAAATACAAATAAAAATATTTACCATCATTTACTGTCACTTCAATTTCTCAGAAGCAAAACAAAATATGCAACAAAAACCAATCAGAATCATACCAAGTTATCCAATCCACATTCCACATTATGGTCAAGATCAAGCTGCACTTTTCATCGGCAAGATGAACTTTTATTCTCTAAACTTTACCTCTTTCTCTACTTGCAACTTATTTACATTATCAAAGATCATAGGTTCTGTTAAAGAGACCATGAAACTAGCTATTTCGACAATTCTAACACCATCCAGTCAAAACACTTTGTACGCAAATTACTGATGCAGAGGAGAGGAGGGACAGCAAGCGGTAACCATGTCAAGCTCAACCTGAAGGAGACATGTGCAGAACTTACCTCAACAGTCTAACGCAGCAGGATGCTCAATCGGGAAAGTCATCTGAATCACAATAAAAGACTGATAAAAGTAAAGAAAGAAGAAACGGGCAAGTAAGTCAGTGAGTGAGGGAGAGATTAGTGTTAAATAGCCGATGTGGGGCGTCCTAAAGTAGTGGCGAGAAATCTGGGACTGAGTGAAAATAAAGAAAGCAATTGACACAGTGATAAGCTTTTTGTTGTTCTTTTCCTTTCAATACACGCGCCATTGATAATTCTTTTCCAGTTAAAGCATTTTATTCTTTCCCGTAGACCAAGATTCATTTTAACGTCAACGAAATAGAAAATTGGTGGAAATATCTTTCAGTTAATCCTATTCAACAAGCTCCAAATAACACGGTATAGGATCCCTCCAACAATTACCTTCAATCTTTAGCTACGGTGGGGACACATTCAGGCACTCACATTTGGACTTTGTAGTTGCATTCAATGCAACCACATGCGTCACATTCCTTAAGTTACTCGGGAACAAAAAGTGATTTAATTTGTTTCCTTCTACCATTTTGTATGGATCCTGAGTTGCTTCTACGCGTGAATGGAAAAGGTGAGAAACAGAAGTTTTGAATTCCACTTCCACTGTTAAGGAAAAGGTGATACACAAACCAAGTCAAGCTACTTTTGTTTTGAATTCACTTCCACTGTTAAGGAAAAGGTTTTGAACATGCCCAAGGCTTTTTAATGGAAGGAAATCTTTATCTAGTCCCCAAAAGTCAATTGTATAACAAGGGTTTAGAGCAGAACAAGAATGATTAAGTCAGCCACTGGTTTCTTCACTCAAAAGTTGAAAGCATTTGTTTGAAATTGGAATGTAGTTGCTGCATATGCCCGGCGATCAGAGCTTGTTTTTTACAACCAGCCATTTGAGCTTTAGATTGACAGGCCTCTTCCGTTTCAGTACACTTCCATGGACTCAGGTAGGTCCTCCACTACACCGAGACTTATGCGAAATTAAGACAAAATTCAAAAGTGGTGGTCCCGCCCAGATTTGACATCAGCTAGAATTATCAGTTCATCCAGCTTCTAGTTGGATTGTTCTGATTGGTTTATGCAACTAGCATAATTGTAAGCTCAAACAAATTCTGACCCCGGGATTGAAAATGCTTTGAGAAATTAGAATATATATGTATACACAAAATATCCTGGAAGACGATCCCTCAGCTACAAAGGAGAATACTAAGTGTTGTTTGAGCTAATGATTCCTAAGCTAGTCTGTTAAAAGAATGTTGGACAAAGCGAAGTCAAGGATCGCCATACTTATTTTCCAACTCCATATTACAAGGCCTGAAAAAGAGAAACTAAAACAATAAAGTGTTTTGAAAGTGAATAATTTAATTATGTTTCGTCAATGGAAATTAAGGCAAATATTAATTAACTACAGTCTTGGGCTCCATATGTCCCGTTTCAGTTTTCAGCAAGTCGGTTTCTCTTCCACACGAGTTGCGGGTACATGCCCTCATTTTCCTCCAACTTAGACCAAGGAATATTGTGCTTAGCCATGTGTCGCTTCCTTGCAGTTATTCCCAGGTTATCTCCTCGGTTCTGTGACAAGAATGTAAACCGTTAATCAACTGAAAAATATCCCTACTTGAATATGTACTATTGATCTATCATTGACTTATAAACGCAACACGAATGCCATAATCCCAACTAAGTGAAACAAGTTTGACCTTTCACTTCTTTAATTTACCTTGTAGCATATGCCAATGCCTTCCACGACACCGCATATGGGATAGTCACTGGGGCAGCAGTGTGCAGTACCAGGGCAGCAAACAGCATTCTTATACGGACAGCATTCGTAGACTAAACAAAAGCCATAGAACTCAAACTGGCAACAGCATGTCTCATCACTAGGACAGTAGGAGAAGTCTCCGCAATAAGTTGGCGGAGGTGGTGGTGGTGGTGATGGTGGTGGTGGAGGAGGCGGTGAAGGAGGAGGTGGTGATGGTGGTGGTGGAGGCGGAGGTGGTGGTGATGCATGCGGAGGTGGTGGTGGAGGCGGAGATCTGCATGACCTGTTCCTGATAGACGATGACGCCGAGGGTCTCGCG
>JANSVA010000002.1:40322632-40342294 GCA_025504915.1 Erythroxylum reticulatum | reverse complement strand
ATTTGAAAATGAACAAATGATGAAGTATTGAGAGTGGTTTGAGTGGCTAGGAATTGGACACTGAATCGTTTTGAGAATTTGGGAAAAGAAAGTAAACTGATGTTATATTTTCCTGAAAATTTCCCTCAATCTATTCAATAACTAGTTTAAAATTTAAAGTAAAGGACAAGTGGGAGGAGGATTTTTATGCCATTGATGGTATATAATTCTTTATTAAGGAGTTGTCATTGATAAGACGTTGCAATGTTTACCAATTTTTAATTGTCCATAAAAGAATATATTGTGTAAGTCAATCAGTACAGGACCAGGACAAACGAACAGCCTATTATTTCACTCCAACGTGGTCCATCCGGCTGGCTGCTTCTAAATTAAGGCCAGCAACGACAATAATGGGCGGGGAAACAAATAACATTTTCAGATTCTTATAAAGACCTGACACATCGTTGATAGCTATTTTATTTTCAGCGTCAGCTCAGACGATTGTTCGGGTATACCATATCATTGGAACAACCATCACGTAGCTCATGATCCATCAACTGTGTAACAAAAAGCTGCAAGCGGAAAGGGCCCAAGAAACGTCGTCAAACTCTTTCTAGCCTAAAATTGATGGAAATGCTCCAGTTGAACCTTCAGGATTTTCCAATAAGGAAAAACAGAAATATTACACTAAAATCTTCTAATATTTTCGACCCTAAAATTATGTTAATTTAAAATTTCAGATCATTCACAACTTGGCTTTTTTTGTTCAACTTTAACCACCTAGTTGGCGTCTAGTTTAGCTAATCTTTTAATGTGTGCGTTATTCAGTCTAAATCGGTAGTTGTCACTGACATGTGGGACAATCAGTTGAAATATTAATTAAGAACCACTGATTGAGCATTAAGTTCTTAATTAGTAAAACAATACTAGAAATTGTTTATCAAAGAATCGAACGAGCTTCCATAACATTTGAGCTTCATGTTAAGTGTCCAGCTTTATTTTGAGACTTTTGGTAATCATAGACGGCTTTTATAGTTCATGACAATGATGAACAGGTGAAGATAAGATGGAAGAATCTCTTTTGGGGAGATACATGATCTTGTAGAGTGCTATACATCCATGTCTTGACTTACACAACCATATAGATCAACCGTGTAAGTCTTTGTAAATATGTGAAGAAAGTATGAAGAGGTAAAAACATACATGGTCTTGTATACTCCAGTATAAAGATATATGACTATGTGTGGAGACGATGTAACTCTTTGTAATTGTGTATTTTTTGGACTAAAATGGTGCAGAAAAATACATGATTACTTAAACGGTCGTGTAAGTGACTGTGTAAGTTGCAGCAAAATTTATTTCGTGATATAAAAGAGAAAAGGATGTAGTTTTTGTAGGGATTGCACCCACAACGTCCAAAAATAAAGAAAAATAGAGAGATGACAATGAGTTTTGTATTCTCATCCTTGTTTGATTGTTTTACCGATTGGTTTGGGTGATTATTGATTATAATATCATCTTTGGTTACAATTTTGAAACTTTGTGAGGCAACTTGTTGTTAGGAGGTGAGAGACAACCTTTTTTTTATGTTAATCCTTATTGAATTTAGTGGATTTATTTGTTAGTTTATCCCGTGATTTCTCTCTCTATATTGAAGGGTTTTTCACGTAAATCTTAGTATTTGTTTTTCATCATTTAAAGTTTCTTATTCTCATATTGTTTTGTTGCTGCAATTTGAAGAGTTCTTTCTTGTCATTTAGTGGATTTATTTGATTGATCTTTTATAGAGTTATGTTGTTTGTCTCTTAACAAGTGGTATTAGAGCATCATAATGAAAAGTGGACATAACTCTGTGGTCAAGCTAATATCATTAAATTACTCGATATGGAAACCTATAATGGAAGACCTTCTATATTGCAAAGATCTCTTTGATCTTATTAATGTGGACATAGGTATGAAGGATGACGTTTCCTTCAAAACCTAAAAAGATGTCAGATAGAGAATGGAAAAAATGAAGCAAAAAACTCTAGGCAATATAAGACAATGGATTGATAACAGCATATTCAACCATGTGCCTTAAAAAATGGATCCTTTTGAGCTATGGAAGAAGCTAGAAGGTCTGTATGAAAGGAAAAATGCTCATAACAAGGCCTATCTAATTAAGAAGCTTATGAACTTGAAGTTGAAAGCTAGAAAATCAGTGTTAGAGCATCTACATCTAAGTGATTTTCAGGATATAATCAATAAGCTTACTACAATGAAGATCATTCTTGAAGATGTGTTTCAAGCTTTGTTCCTATTAAGTTTGTTACCAGATAGCTGAGAAATGTCAGTGGTGACGATTAGCAACTCAACTAATGAAAGTGTGCTCTCTTTGGATGTAATAAAAAAATATGTTTAATAAAAAATCATAATAAAGGAGATTGGAGTCAACAACATGCAAGTTTTTATGATAGAAAGAAGAGGAAGAAACAAGAGTAGGGGTCCCAAAGGTCGTGACAAGTCTAAGAACCATTCAAAGTCTAGAGGTGACAAAGACGTGAAGACATGCCAGCATTGCGATAAACCAGGACATATTAAGAGGTTACATTATAAATGGAAAAGGGATAAGAAAAAGCAAAATTAGCAAAATGATAAGGATGAGGTGTCCTTAATTATGAAACTAGTGAATACTTCCATGTCATCAATTTTGATTTTGATTGCTTGATTGGGAGCATCTTATCATTGTGTTTAAAAGTTGAAGTACTTCGCAAGCTACACGAGTGGAGATTTTGGGAGTGTAAAGATAGGAAACCAAAGTTCTGTCAAGATAGTAAGTATAGGTGATATATGAGTTTAGACAAACTTTAGACGCTTACTGACTTTAAAAGATGTGCGACAAATCCCTAATTTAAGGTTAAATTTGCTATCAACCAATATGTTGGATCAAAAGGGATTTGAGCACACTTTCAGGGATAAGAAGTGGAAACTATCTGAAGATACCATGACTATTACCTAAGGAGAGTTATGTTGCTCATTATATAAGACACACTTAAAGGTGTGTGGTGGTAAAGAAGTATACACAGTTGAAGAGGAATCTTTACTGAATCTATGACATTAACGATTGGGACACAGGAGTGAGAAGGGATTAAAGTTGCTAGCTGAAAAATCACTTATCTTCGTTAAAAAGTTACAACGACTTAATCCTTACGATCATTGCTTTGGTTGAAAAGTTACATAGAGTCTCTTTTAAAAGAAGATCTACATGAAAGTCAGAGTTATTGGCGTTGGGGAATTCAGATGCCTGTTATCATATTAAGGAGGAGTCATTATGAGGTAACATATATATTTTTACATTCATTAATGATGCTTCAAGGAAAATTTGGGTGTACATGTTGAACTCTAAGAGTTAAGTGTTTGAAACTTTCTAGAAGTTTAATGTTATGGTAAAAATTTGAAGCTGAGAGGAAGCTAAAGTGTATACAAATAGATAATAGAGGGGAGGATACTTCTAAGTTATTTGAATAATACTACACATCGCATGAAATCAGACATGATAAAATTGAACAAAGGTCTACACAACACAATGGAGCTCCTAAGAGGATTAATATAATCATTATCGAGAATGTTCGTTGCATACTTAAGATGTTTATGATGCCAAAGACATTTTGGAGAGAATCAGTCTAAACTATGGTTTACTTGATTAATCAAGCTCCCTCATTTTGTTAGATTTTGAGATTTTCGAGAGAGCATGGACTAGTAAGGATCCCACATATCATTACTTAAGATTTTTTGGATGCAAGGTATTCACACACATACCCAAGGATCAGAGAAAGAAGCTTGACTCAAAGTCAATACCTTGCATCTTTGTTAAATATGGTGGTGATCAGTTTGACTTCAGATTTCATGACCTAAAGAAGCAAAAGGTAGTTAGGAGCAGGGATGTGATGTTCTAGGAGCATGAGAAAGGTGATGATCTTTTGAGTGGAAATAAATTATCACACTGCAGTTCATCAAATATCATAGTTAGCTTTTCACCGATTCCTTTGACTATTGAGCATACTATAGGTGAAAAAGATGAAATTTGTAACCAAATATCCATTGGTGGTGATAAGATTCAACTTAATAATGATAAGCTACATAAACCACATCCAGACAACACCAAAGATGAATGCAATTAGATCTAACAGCTGATGAAAAATAGCTTCAAAGGTTGACAAGGGAGAAAAGGCTTTCTACAAGATAGCTAAGTTTTGAATACCTATTACTTATTGATGTGGGGAAACCTGAGAATGTGCAAGAGATTGCATCTTGTGAAGACAAAGATTTCTAGCTCACAACTATAAAGGAAGAGGTGGATTCTTTGAAGAAGAATAATATATACGAGCTTATAAAGCTTGCTATAAGGCAAAAATGCATTGAAGAATAAATGGGTGTTAAAGATAAAGAGAGATGGTAACAAGCTGGTAAAGCACAAGGCAAAGCTAGTAGTGAAACAATTTAATCAAAAGAAGGGTATTGACTTTGATGAAATATTTTCACCTATAGTTAAAATGACCTCAATCTAAATGGCTTTCGGTTTAACTGTTAGTTTGGATCTTGAATTTAAATAGTTGGATGTTAAAATAGCCTTCTTGCATGGAAATTGGAATAGGAGATATACATAGAGTAACCAAAAGATTTCAAAGCTAAAGGTAAGGAAAATATGGTCTACAAGTTAAAGAAAGGTCTTTATGGATTAAAACAAGCTCCAAAGTAGTGGTATCAGAAGTTCCATTCATTTATGACAGATCATGGTTTCAAGTGAACTTATATCGATGGTTGCGTGTATTTGAAGAAGTTCCCAGGTGAGAACTTCATCATTATTCTTCTTTATGATGATGATATGCTAACTATGGTCAAGACATTGGAAGAATTCGGAAGGTGGAGGAGGACTTATGCAGATATTTTGATATGAAAGATTTAGGACCTACAAAGTAAATTTTAGGCATGGAGATAACTCGAGACATGAAAGATAAGCGATTGTCATTATCTCAAGAGAGATATATTGAATGGGTTCTAGAAAGGTTCAATATACAACATCCTAAGCTAATTAGCATGCCATTAGCATCTTAGTTCAAGTTGTATAAGTGTGTATGTCTTTCAACAGAAAATGAGAAATATGGTATGTCCTCTATTCCATACTTATCTGTAGTAGGGTCTTTGATGTATGCAATGGTGTGCATAAGGCTAAATATTGCTCAAGTTGTTAAGATGATGAGGAGTGAAATGGATTCTAGCATACTTAAGAGCCACATCAAAGTGGAGTTTATGCTGATCTTGATGAAGAAAATCCACTTCAAGTTTTTGCTTAAGTTTGCAGAGGGAGTCATCTCATGACAATGCAAGCTACAAAAGAGTCTAGCTTTATTTATGACTGAAGCAGAAAATGTAGTTGTAGTGGAAGCTTTTAAGGAGACGCTCTAGCAAAAATGATTCCTTCAAGAATTGGATGTGAAGTAAGAAGACTATGTAGTATTTGTGATAGTCTAAGTGCTATTAACTTAAGGAAAAATACTATGTATCATTCCTATACAAAGCACACGGACGTCAGATATCATTGGTTGATGTTCATGATAAAAGAGCAAAAATTACAGAGTGTTTGGTTGACTGGAATAATCATTCTATTCCTGATATATTCCTGGAAATAGGTTATTCGCTTGTTTGGTTTAAAAAAACATATAGAATATATAATCTATGGGTTTACTTATTCTTTAAGTTTGGGGAATAAGTAAACTCATCACCTCCCTATCTTTATCTATTCCAGGTCTATTATAAGTGGTTGGGAATAAAATTGAGGACATGTTAGGCAAAAATACCCTTAGGGAATCTACATAATTACTTAGCTATAATAATAATAATAATAATAACAATAATAATAATAATAATAATTCGTTAGTTATTCCTTTTTCATTCCAATAGTCATTCCAAATTTATATTTTTAAACCAAACATTGACATTATACCATCATTAGAAATTCTTAGGAATAAATCAAACTAAATAGTACCCATTCTATTTCACTCCTCATCTATTCTATTCTTAAAGAATCACAATTTCATTCCTTATTCTAGCAGGTGAATCAAATTCCCTATAAATGTTGAAGAAGTTTTATACAAATTTAAACGGTGCTGATATGCTCACTAAAGTGATTATTGGAAACAAGCATGAGCTTTGTTGTAAACTTGCTAAGATGTATTTCAAGTAGATGATAGAGAATAACGTATCTTCCCTATATTTAGGCTAGAGGAGGAGATTGTTGAATGTCCAACGCTATTTTGAGACTTTTGGTAATCGTAGATGGCTTTATGATTTGTGGGAATAACGAACATGAGAAGAGAACACGGAAGAATCTCTTCTAGGAAGATAAACAGTCGTGTAGAGTGCTACATATTTATGTCCTGACTTACACGACTATGTAGATCAACCGTGTAAGTCTCTGTAAATGTGTGAAGAAAGTATGAAAAGGCAAAGACATTCACGATCTTGTACACACCCGTATGAAGATACATGGCCATGTGTGGAGACCATATAACTTTTTATAACTATATATGTTTGCAACTGAGGTAGTGTTGGAAGATACACGGTTACTTATACGACCATTTAAGTGATCGTGTAAATTGCATAAATATTTATTTCATGATATAAAAGAGGAAACGATGTAATTTTTTGTAGGGAGTATGACCACAACATCCAAAATTGAGGAAAAACAAAGAAAGGACAAAGAGTGTTGTATTCTCATCCTTGTTTGATTGTTTTTAGGGATTGGTTTGAATGATTATTGATTGTAACATCAATATTGGTTAGAATCATAAAACTTTATGAGACAACTTGTTATTTGGGGGCAGAAAAAGGTGGGGAAAGATCAATTTTTTTGAAGTAGTGGATTTATTTGTCGGTTTACCCTATGATTTTTCCCTCTACATTGGAGCACGTAAATCTTGGTGTTTATTTCATCATTTAAAGTTTCTCACTCTCACATTGTTTTGCTACTGGAACTTGAAGAGTTCTTTGTTGTTATTGATATTTGATTGATCTTATAAAGAGTTATGTTTTTTGTCTCCCAACACTCCAGATATATTATCATGGACTAGTGGATTAATTAGAAAAGGAAAATCATACATTCTATAAGATATAGCTAATTAGATTAGACAAAGAGTAGGATCAAGTTTCATATGTTGGTATCAAACGATATGGATTAGTTGATGCACTAAAGATATATATTTACTTTTGGGATCACTTTTCAAGTATAAAGTGGTCAACTTAATAACTTTTTATCTACTTATCTTGCCATGCAATGAACTGGGAGGAGGTAGATTCATTCAAGAGCACATTATCTACGAGGATTTTCCAATCTTTTCACACAATATTCCATGTTCTAATTAATAATATTTGGTTACTGCAAATAACTTTGGTAATTGGAGTAAAAGATACCAGGTCTTTCCGTTATTTCATCAAATTTACTATTTAAAAATTTAAAATTAAAATTAGTCTTTATATTTTATAAAAAACAAATTTAGTTTTTTTCTATTAAGCTGTATGATTAATTTGAACTGATATAACACAATATGCCTAGTATATTCGAATTGAAACAATTCTGTCCCTATTGTTACAAACATATGATGCATGGGGAAATCAAAAGATAAATGCAACCAATTCCTTGAGAGTCGACTTTATAAGGAAGATGAAAATTGGCATACAATTTTAAACACATAACACTTATTTTTCAATATTTTAAAAATAATTAGTAATTAACTAATTAATTTTTACTGTAAATAACTAAAAACAGTAAAAGTTCTTATTATTCTAATGATTTAAAAATTTACTAATTACTACGTATATCAGAAAGTATAAATAAATAATTAATATAGTATACATTTATTGTAATAATATATTAATTTATCATGTTTTATTAATAATTAATAAAATATTAATCAATTTAAAATGATAGTAAATTAGTTTTTCTATAAATTTTAATTTTATTATATGATAATACATGTAAATAATATGATTAATATGTTATACCAATTTATAATTATGTAAAAATATTTATTTTATTTATCATGATGTGTTACTAGTCGTCAATACTATTATATGAATATAAATTATCTAATTAGATAATTAAAAATAAATTTAAAAGTTCAATAACTTATCCTAAATATGATTTAGGACTATAATTTAGTTTCATTGTCAACATATTTGAAAACCTAATAGGTCACACATAAATAGTAGGTTAAAGCACATAATTTTGATTTATAGGTGCAACCTTAGGCATGTAAACAAAATCTCTTTACATTATGATTGTTAGACCCATAATTAAAGATTGTCACTCTCCTCACGTTTGAACAAATCAAGCTTACTTGAACAAATCAAGTTATGCCTCTCAAACCGCAAGACATTTTGATACACATGTTTAATTACAGTCAATCTCCTTTGTGAGTTTTAACTCATAAAACTCATGAATGTATTAAACCTCAAGTGCAATTGGTTTCTTTCTCACTTCACACTTAATCTTTCATATTGTATAAAACAATAGGTGACGCCAAGATTAAATAATATGATTATGTATCATTTATAGTGTGTAACATATGCTACCATAGTTATGCAACTCATGCAATTATCCCTATCTATTAACTAGTTTTAATGAGTTCCTACGAGCTCACCTTAAGCTAGCTTTAGACACTTGAGCTAAAGGAAAGTCATGTTAAGCCACTTATAGCTTATATGAGCTTTATTGAGCTCCTTTAAGCTGAGGGTTAGCTCCTTACATAAAACCCAAGCACTTTCAAATATATCTGCGTGTGTCAAATAGAATTTGTAGCACTTATGCTATAAAATTCCAACAATATAATATTCATCCTCATATTCCTTTTTCATCATTATAGATGTATAAAATGGATCACAGATTCAAGAAAAAAAGATGTAAGTAATTTTCAGACTTGTGTCATATTTTTGGAGATATTACTGCAACTGGTATGCATGCACATCCATCAACTAAATCTCCATCGAATAGTACAGAAGAGGAATATGGAATTGATGTTGATGACGGTTACTCGTATTATGAAAAAGAAGATCAAGATATAAGTTCTCCATTTAAGAGAAAGAAAACTCTTAAGAATAAGAAGGCAAAGAAGATACATTCTAACATTATAGAAGATGTCTTCCTTATACTTGGTGAACAATAAAAAAAGGAAGAATGATTTACTTGAGAAAAAACTAGGTGAAACATCATCCACTGCAGAGAATAGATCTTAAGAGTCTAACATAGTGTTAGAATGTCTGAATTTCTTAGATGAATTGGGTGTTAACTATATGCAATTTGGAAAAGTTGTGAAGGCTTTACATGATTCTCCATTTTATAGGGACATTTTTATGAAGATGACAAATACAAGGAAGCTGGATTGGATTATGTCGCTTTATTTATATTTTCATGTTATTACGTATCGAATTCTTATTAATTTGACACTTTTATAGTAAGCATTATTCTATAATTTGAACATTTTAAGTTTGTGTTTTATATAAATATTTGACTTAAGTATATATTTTTTATTGTCTCACTTATGTATCGTCTTCGTTTAGTTAGTTAATAAAGGAATTGAGACTTCCTTCCATGATATTCCACTGATAAGCATGGCGTGGTCGTCAACAGGCTTTACCTTATCCTGCAAAAAATGGATTTGTTTATATTTGATTAAACCTTTTGATTGAATGTTTTATTAGTTATTTAACATTGGCCTTGTAGATACATAGATTTCTTATCAGATTTCGAATTAGATTCTGATGACGAACGAAAAAGGTAATCATTATTTTTGTAGCTGGGAGAGAGAACAAATATTTTCATTTACAAAGGCAACCATGTAGAATTTCTGCTCTACCATGTTATGATTGGATATTAGAACTTTTGAATGGGAATCCTACAAGGATTTATAAGAACTTAGGAATGAGAAAGATAATTTCTTGAGCTTATGTTATGAGTTGAAGAGTTTAGGAAGCTTAAAGGCAATAAGTCATTTGCTTGTGGAGGAACAAGTAGCAATTTTCTTGATGACTATAGGGCATAGTAAGACAACTAAAGTCAATGCAGAATGCTTTCAACAATCAACCTGGGCAATTTGAAAGTACTTTCGTAAAGTCTTATATGTAGTTAATCATCTTACAAAAAGAGTCATTGCTCCACCATTGTTTACTAATACACCTACTGAAATTGAACATAATTTAAAATTCTTTCCATATTTTTAGGTACATTCGTATATTTAATTACTATTTTAATTATGTCCTTATGATTAATAATTATTGTAACAATTATCTTAACTTTTAGGATTGTATAGGAGCAATAGTGTAGCACCCACTCCCGCAAGACTCATATATGATATCCTAAGTGATATCCGAGTACGTATCCCGCGAGGGTGGCATGCTAGAACAGTCAGTCAGTCAAAAATTTCAAAACACTGCACGCATATCTCAGAAAATCAATAAGCAAATCGAACCCATTTTATTCAAAAACACTTTCAATCGCAGTGTTACAATTGTTATTCAATTTATCAATAATTCAATAGCCACTTGGTCCCATTTCAAATACAAATACTTATAGTCATAATGTTATTACATTTTAAAATCATTTACAAACACATTATATAGCATTTGTGAACACACATTTTGATGTAAAATAATGAAATATATATGCAGGTGCGAATTGATCCCGACCTCTATCTCTCGCTTACATGCAGTAGGTATACTCCCGTTTGCCTAACAGGTACTCTTCTGAGCCTGAAAAATATTTGCAAATTTTGGGTAAGTTTTGCAAACTTAATAAGTGACCATCCTAATGACTCACTCGGTCACATAACACACAATTCACATCATTTATTTGATAATCATATTATATCACATACACTTGATCCATCGTTTCACATTTTACATTCAACACAATATAATCATTCATATCATACATATGTAGTACTCATGAGAATCACTTTCCATTTATTACTTTGTTGTGATTGAGTGCCTAATTATCCCGTATCCATTGTGGATACAGGGCTCATTGATAAGTGTCCTGTATCTTTTACAGATACCGGGTTCATTTTATATAATGAACCTTTGACTTTTATACACTTTTTGAGCTCTAGGCTCTTTTTCACAGTCTGAGCTTTAAGTTCTTTTTCGGTGGTTACTCCGATCACAACTGCCTTTATCTTTCATGCATTTATGCAATGAAATGCATCAATCGCATATTATCAATTATTTACTTTCACTTATCATCAGACCTTAGTCTAGCATTCAACATTAAAGTTGAGAATCACTTTTCTTTCATATGCGGATGTTTAACAATCAAATCATTTATTACTTATTTCATCAAATTCACATACAAGTAGCACTTCGATATCTTTACATTTAGCAAACTCCTCGGACATTTACTACCCGGAATTAGAACAATCACATTGACTTCTTATTCATAATCACAAAATTCATAATATAAACAAATAAATAATAAAGTAAGACCATCTAGGTCAACTCACAATACGCTCCAGATTAGCATTTGCTTCCAATTCTGGAAACGTCAAAATACGAACATTTATCCTGCACCTCCAAATTATGCAATATACACATTGCATACAAACATTAATAACTTTGCACAATTATAATAATTTATTTATGCGCAAATGTGTATACAAAATAATTATAATACATGCTCAATGACAATCTTGGGTATATTTTCAAATCTTACACTATATCCACATTTTCAATCATATGAATATCTTTATTCCCAAACAAACTCATACATTTGGTACTTTGATATCAACAAGTCATCCACTAATGTTATTCCATCATTACAAGATCACACATTATCCAAACTCTTATTTCTTCTTATAAATTCTCCAAAATTCCAAACCTTCTGGTCAATTTTTCATGATCAATTAGACAATGTAAACGAAATAATTTGGCAACATTTTCTCTAGAAAAATGTTCCCCATTGTCTTAAGTTTCTAATGACACCAAAATCATTCAATTTGGTTCAGTATTTTGAAAGTCATACTCTAAATATTTTTGGACTATTCTCATTATGAAACAGTACGCCATACTCAACTTTCATCCAGAAAATTGAAAGTCTTAAAGACTGAATCAAAATTCAACCTCCTCAGATAATTTGTATCCCTATGTCTCTAGTTTACTGCAAATGAAAAATCATCTCATTAGGATAACTACAAATCAAATTATGTGTAAAAAACAAAAGCATAATTAGTGAACATGTCACAGCTATATTCTTCAGCACTCATCTTCCTTTTTTTTTTCTCCAAATTTTATAACATCCAACCTCATACACCTAACACATCTTATACAAAGATCACCCTTTTTACTTTATTTACTCTTCATTTCTTCCTCAACTTTCATTTTAATCACTCTTTCTCATCTCCATACATCACCATGCACCTGTTTCTAAACTCTAAATTTATTTTAAATACTTAAAAGTATTCATGTACATGAACAGTGAAAAACAGAGTGTATATATGAAAATTAACTTGCATAAATTTCTGCACTTCTCTCATGAACATTTTTATTGATTTTTCAACTCCAAAAATTATTTTAACACTACCTTATAACATTTCAATCATCAAAACTGAAAAATTAACAATTACCCACTCCATACTATATTCACGGTGAACATGAAAAATGTCCATTTTTACAGGATCATTCAATGACAACTAAATTACCAAATTTATCTCATATACCTACAACCCATAAGAATTAACAAGATACTTACTTGATAAAACTCCAAAATCTTCAAACACTCCTAGAAGCCCTAACTCTCATGCACCCACGTACATCATCTTGAAGGTAGTTTAAGTTAGTTTTTTCTTGAGGCAAAAGAAATAGATAACGAAGTTGGAGTAGCAAAAGGTAGATGAAAGCAAGAGATAACTCTAGTGAATGTTTCAATGAATCAAAAGTCCATGAAGGAAAAAGCTTACAGAAGATAGTTTTGAAGAAAAAACTAAGTCAAAAAGTAACTTAGTCTTTCAAGTATAAAAGAAACATGAAATGGGTCTGTTAGGTCAAGAAGACTTCACTTCTTCTATTGATTTTAATGAAATTCCAATAATAATAATAATAGAAGTGTGTGAACTGTTTTGATGAATTTATTAAATGCACAGATAAATATATGTGGCACAAATCATCATATCAAAACGATACTCAAGTAAAAGTTAAATAAGGTGAAGCATCTAAGATGGATCAAACGAATGGATTAGATTAATGGAACAGACGAATGGATCAGATGAATGGAACAGACAAATGGATCAAATTAATGCAACAGACGATGGATCAGATGAATGGAACAGACAAATGGATCAGATGAATGAAACATACGAATGATCAGATAAATGGAACAGACGAATGGATCAGATGAATGGAACAGACGAATGGATCAGATGAATAGAACAGATGAATGGATTCGACAAAATGATTTAGTCTAAGATGAATCAAACGAAGTGATTCAGTCTAAGATGAATCAGACAAAATGATTCAATTTAAGATGAATTAGACAAAGTGATTTAGTCTAAGATGAATTAGACGAAGTGATTCAGTCTAAGATGAATCAGACGAAGGGATTCCGTCTAAGATGAATCAGACGAAGTAGATGCATCTAAGCAAGACGATATAATTGAAGAATGTACTAGAATGTCAGTTAATTGGAGTTGGTTACATGACTCAACTAATAACAGACTCTAGAAGATTTTAAAGATTCATATCTTAGACGATTTAACACAATTCAACTTTACTCCATTTGTCTTTACAAGTTTCAATATCATCATCTCAAAAATTCTAAAGTAATCTATAAAATTTTTTCAAAATCATTATTCTTATTTCTATTTCCATTATCAATTCTATTAATACCCCACATTTTCGAAAATTTTTCCTAAAATTTACCAAAAATTCTAAATCACTAAATACATTTTACAAATCAGTCTTTCACATATAGAACCCACAATTCTATTTAAAAAATCACATTCCACATGTATAAATCAATTATACCCAAAATTTGTCAATGAATCCATGTACAAATATTTTCGTGTGCAGAAGTTCAATATTCACGTGTATGTATATATCATATAATGCATGAGCATGCAGTGCATTTCTAATATCTCAATAATCTTTCATATTTACCATTTTAGCCTTAGCATGGGTAACGGGATGTTACAAATAGATGGAACACATGTTCCGACCAATGAACAAATATTATACAGGGGCAAAAGAATCAATCCAACCCAAAATATTATGTGTTTTTGCTCATTTGACATATATTTTATATATGTAATGGTTAGATGGGAAAATATTACAAATGACTTTCGAGTTCTTTTAGAAATAGTGACAAATCCAACAAATTAATTTCCTATGCCTCCACAAGTTAATATAGTATTTTAAATAAACATAATAATTATGATTCATTTTTAATATATTATTGCTAATATTATGTTCTTTATATGTTAGGTAAGTACTATTTAGTTGATTCAGGCTATACTAATATACTTGGATTTCTTTCACCGTACCGAGATGAAATATATCATTTGCAAGATTATAAAGACAGAGGAATACCTCAAGGTCAACAGGAATTATTTAACTATAGGCATTTTTTACTAAGAAATGTTATTGAAAGATATTTTGGCATTCTAAAAGCAAGATTCCCTATTAAGTATATGTTGAGTTATGATATGAAGAAACAAAAATACATTGTTATTACTTGTTGTGTTACACACAATTAATTTAGAATGTATAGACAAAGCAATTAGTTATTTGAAAGTTGTGTTGAAAATGAAGAACAAATTAGGAAAAGTGAAAATGAATATGCAAGTTTTTGTGGAGTATAATATAACTCAAGCACAACTTCGAGATATGTTTTGGAAACGAGATGAAATTGCTAGACAAATGTGGAGTAATTAAATTATTTCCAATTGATTTATGTTTCTTTTTGTAATTGGTAGTACTATTTTGTTTTCAAGAATTATAATATGCTAGACATATTTTATTGATTAGAACGACTCATAATTTTCTAGTTTATGTAATTGTATTACACATAATTAATGTATAATTTTTTAATTATATTTAATTTGCATATATATAAATTTATCTATAATGATAATTAATTAATTTAAAAATATCATGTATTATATTATAATTATTAACATAAGAATATAATTACAAAAAATAGAAACAGAGTGATAAAACCAAATATGTTTTTTATTTTAGTTTTTTATTACAAATCTCAACCAAACAAGTTTTTGTTTTCAGTTTTTATATTACAAATTTCAACCAAACATGTTTTTGTTTTTCTAAGGAAAAAAACATAAATAAAAAACAAAAAACAATAATAGAAAAACATAAATGAAACCAAACGACCTCTTAGGTTTCAAGGAAGCCAAAACTCATCCCCTAACTCTCGCTGTAATAGTTGTAAAGTTCTTTTAACATGTTTTTTGGATATCGTTAAAATCTAATCATTTGTGCAACTACGATGATTGAGATGAGTCAATTTCAGAAAATGTTTGCGGGAAACAACAAAAAAAAGAATAAAGTTTCAAAATGAGGCGTGAATTAAGATTCATAATTTATGTGTTAATCATTTTATAGAATTTAAGTGATCTTCATTTTTCGTATTATACGAAAAAATTTTGTCATTATTATATTACGAGTTAGAGTAGATCCTGAACTGATTTTTCAAAATAAAAAAAAAGATAATTGTGCAATAGCCTAATAGGACCTTTTGCAGAATGTGGAGAAAGCAAAGGTGAATGCCTCCATATAAGCTTCCCATTGCAGCCAGCATGAACTTTGCTCCAACCAAGTGCAAGTTCCATATACTACAAGTCTGAGTTCATTTGCCATAGTACAAAGCCACCAGACTCTGCAGCTTTGGAGGCATTTTAGTTCTTTGTGCCTTTGTTAGTAGTCTCAAACTCAAAAGCTATCATCCTAATTACTTTTTTCATGGATTATGAATTGGGTAAGTAGTTTTGAAGGGCAAAGCCTCTTAAAGTAAATTGAACTAGAAAAATAAAAAAGAAAGTGGTTTAAGAGAATATGACACCATTTTGAGAATGAGACATACCAACTCAGGGTGACGATGTTCAATGCATCGAGCAAAAATCTCGACATGTCCACTTTGTATTCCTTATAAAATATTCACCCTAGTTGCTAACGCTGAGATCAAGCTTCTCATAATCTACAATCAAACTCTCGATTCTTCTCAAGAGCTTCTATTTGTTTGCTCAATCAAGCTATTTCTTTGGTTTTCTGCTATTTAAAGACAATATTCTTTATCTTCTCATAAGTTGCTCCAAGAAAACAAGCCCATCTCCACATTAACTCGCTGGTTGTATATCACCTTTGAACCAATAACCAAACGTTAAGATTAGAAAAGTATTAGCAGTCGCACAAGCCCAAACAATCCACGTCTTCAAGCTCAAACCTAAGCTATGTGATGTTCCGAGTGATGGTAGGGCATCTCCCATGACTTGTGGTTCAAAAAATTCCCATCTTCGAGGAGAATGGTATCCTTGTAGATCTACATGTCGACTCTGTGTTATTCCCAAGTTAAAGAAAACCTCTGACTCTTTCATTTGTTGTATAGGTCAATGTGTTCAATGAAGTCACGCTAGATGGGTGACTGTCATTGGCTTTTCAGTTCACATCAAATTTTGCGCAAAACCTTAACAGCTCACTCTTTTAGTAAAATCTAAAGTCCCTTCACCTAAGTCTGCTGAATCCCAACAACAACTAGAACCATCTTCTAGAGAGAAACACGATGTCTAGCCGTGGGTTCCTTTAGGTGACTTAGCTAGACTCGCTAGACTAATATCCAGAAAGTTTTCTGTCTGATAACTCTTTAAGCTGGATTCTTTGTTTCTTAGATGTTAAGACGATAAGTGTTGAAGCTAAATGTTACCATGAATGGCAGTGTATTTCGCCAATATTCAAGCTTGTGTCTTACAGAATCTGATGACTAATCGCTTAGTTGCAACTTCATCCCACTTTTAAACTTGTAAAAGGACCCTTGATATTTCACTCAGGTAAGTAACCCACAACTCAAATACTTTTCTGCAAGTCAAATTCCTAGCCTTGTCAAATTCTTGTGATCCGAGTCCAAGTGTGAACACTGTCTCCGACGCTTTGTTTTGACGGTTTACTACGTTCTACAGGTCAGTGTTGAAAAGCCAAACTTACGATCAACATATGACAATTGATAATTGGCATAGCCTGACCTCGTATTGTAAGGACCGAAGGCAGAGCTCTGAAGAAAAAAAAATGTTAACTCGATCCATAGAGACAAAAGACATAGGAAAGACTAAGCAAACACAAGTCTGCTCCAGAATACATAAGAACTTAAACGTATCACAAAAGAAATGCAGTAAGAACTACCTGCCATCTAACCAACTCGCATTTTTTAGCCTGCTGTGAATGATAAGATATATAATATATTTTATTATTGTCCTACAAAAGAACCGGTCCAAACCAAAACTTTCCTTCCTTGACATTTAACAACTGATACAACACAATGTTTCAAAGCAACAAGAAGAAACCTAATACAAATTCAAGACTCCCTGCATCTGACCTGATTACGCATTTAGATACATCCACCACACAAATCCAACAGTCCACAGATTGCCATCCAAACAATTCAAAGTAATCATAGCTTAAGAGTCTAACACGTTACCAACAGGACTGATGATCAACATTCCACCGGGCTATTCACATTTCTATCCCATGAACACTACACAGATAGAGAGCTCCCGTTCAAGTTTCAACTACACTTTGCAGCAAGTCATCTAAACCAATTGATATTGTGCTCCAACTTGAGTGCAAAAGAAAGTTTGGGAAAAACATAAAAGAAATTTGCAGAATCCTTTCAGGCTATTCCCATTTTCTACAAAGATAAGTTCTGAAATCAAGGAAAATCTTTTGGAATAACATGGAATGTAAAATGGATATGTCATAAAGCAATATCACAGGCACACAGTGATTTTGTGGCCTTATCTTTCCCTTTTGCTCAGAGTGATTGTGGTGGTAGAGCTCATGTGTACCGTACATTCCTTTGCCTATGCACTCTGTTTCAAAATCTTAATAAAAGAAAAACAGCATGAAAACATAAAACATAATAGTCCTTGGGTGATTAATGCAATTTTGCAATAATTCAATCAAAGAGTTCTATAATGATTATGATCTCGATTAGTCAATTAAAATATTATTGCATCGAACAAGCTCTGTCTTACATGCAGACCAACATTATAAAGAAATCTCCTGACCGTCCAAGTACAGTTATCAGAGAGATAATTAGCAAAAGAAAATTGAACCTCGACCACACTTAGTAGCTCACTTATATTTGTCTGGCAAAGCTGCGCACACAACAAGTATTGTCTCTGTTAGTGATTGAACGCAGTTGTGGCACAAATGAATAAGAACAGTCGATTGGCATGCAAAAAAATCATACAGCTATGTTATGGCACAATGATCTCATCCAATCACAAAGGAAATTGAATAGTATCATATCAATCGTTACCTTGCTGAAACTTGGTTGCAATAGCTGAAACTTAGTATACATCCCTTGGTCAAAAGTTATACGTAAATTAAGCAGTCATTTCATTATGAATCAGTATTAATCAATTTATTAGCGTCAAAAAGAAAAAAAGAAACCAAGTCACTCATCAATATTGACTTTCAATACAATTTCATAATCACAAATCGCTGATCAACTCACCATTGATGCCCCACCAACGATCAAACTAATCCTTTTACTGGTTAAATTGCAATATCAACCTAAATTACAAAAAAAGTATACAAAAAAAGAAAAAAATCCAAAACACTCACCTCTTAACCCGCTTTAGGATCAGTCCCATGCTGCCACACATAAACCATCTCATCCCACCCAGTGCTCGCCAACAGGCCCTCAACAAGCACACTCATATCAACCCCAACAGCAAATTCCGTGTGATGGTCATATCTCCCCACCAAAGCATCCTCCACCATATAATCCCACATGCAGACAGTCATATCATATGAACACGACAACATCAAACTCCGATGATGAGGCGAAAACTTCACTCTCCTAACCGCATACCCATGTCCGTTCAACACCGACACCGGAGCTCTATTGCTCCTAACGTCCCACACTCTTATACTCTTATCCACTGAACCCGTCGCAATGCAACAATCATCGTACTTGTTCCAATCACAAGACAGTATCTCAAAGTCATGACCTGGGATTATCATCGTCGAACCCGGTTCGCGAACATCCCAGATTCTGACCGTGCAGTCTCCGGACGCCGACGCAAACACGTCAGTGTGACGGGGATTCCACGCGGCGGAGTACACGCAGTAGGCGTGCTCTTTGAAGGTCCGTATACTAGCGGGTCGATCCAAAGTCCAGAGCTTGATGGTATCGTCCCAAGAGGCGGTGATGAATGAATCCCGGCGGGTGGGGTTGTAGTCGACGGAGTGGACTTCACGCGCGTGCTCCTGGAAGGACCGGAGAGGGTTTTGGGTGGGAGGCAGGTTGGTGTCGAAGAGCTTGATCGATCCGTCGGCGACGGCGGCCACGAGGAGGGAGTCGTGGGGAGTCTTCTTTAGAAGATACAGTGCACACATTGAACACTAACACATTGACAATTCAACGGAATA
>JANSVA010000002.1:40277646-40289696 GCA_025504915.1 Erythroxylum reticulatum | reverse complement strand
TGCTCTGGTCTCGGCTCGGCTTAAAATTGGTTGACCGGTTCTAATCTGTTTTGGTTAAAAAGGAGAATATTGAAAGGTCTGTCGGTCTCAACGGAGACGGATGATATACTAATACAACCAAGTTAGGGTTAATGGTTCCGTTTCCGGTTAGTCCAACCAAGACTAGATTGCTTTTGCGCCAGTGGGCTTCGGGTGACTATCTTCGGGTGAACACTTTTGTTGCGGCAAATTTTTTTATTTTTTATTATAAAAATATAAACTAGGGACCTAATTGGTATTTTTCAATCTATAAATTGGCTACATATATTCTAATAGTTCCGCCACAAAGTTGCCAACGAAGAGGAGCTTTGTAAAGCAAACACTACCTAGGAATTATATACATTTCTCGAAATGATATAACAACTCGGTCAGGAACTCTAGGTAGCAGTCAACGTGTAGTCCAATTGTGTTAGATTTATATATAATGTTGTTAGTTACCAGTCCAGTTAGTTCTTCAGTTTTCACTTGTACAGTATAAATACTCGTCATTGGGATGAAATCAAACAGACTTTGATTCTCTCTAAATTTGATCTTCTGATATGGTATCAGAGCTTAAGTTTCCGCTTCTCTGAATTTTTCTGGGTTCTTTATACGGCATCCAGATTTTCTTATTTCTCCATTCTTTACGTTCAAGAAACATTATCGTTTCTTTATCTGTCTTCTTTCCTTTCATTTCTTTCTTTTCATCATGTTAATATGGTCAGCTTCAATGCTTGGAATGCTACTCACACTTCTAGTTCGACGTCCAAACTAGATGATAACCCTTCCAGTCCGTATTTTCTTTATGTTAATGAGAATCCGACGTTGGTTCTTGTATTTTCGGTTCTCACAGGACCGAATTATTATCAGTGGCAACAAGCCATGAAAATGTCATTGCTTTCAAAGAATAAACTTAGTTTTGTTGATGATTCTATTTTGCAGCCCATACGCACTGGTCCATTGTTTGTCCCTTGGGAGAGATGCAATAATTTGGTTATCTCTTGGCTTATTCACTCCGTTTCTCCCTCTATTGCACAATCGATCATCTGGTTAGATTCAACTTATGAAATATGGAATGACTCAAAGCAAGGTTTGCTCAAAGAAACTCTTTCCGTATTTGTAATCTTCAACTTGAAATTTATACTTGTCAACAAGGTAGTTTGTCAGTTCATGAGTATTTTACTAAACTCAAAATCTTGTGGGATGAGTTACAAATCTTGCGTCCTCTCCCATGTTGCTCCTGTACTCCTCAGTGCTTTTGCGGGCTGTCTAAGAATATTAGAGATTTTCATGAGCATGATCAAGTCATGGTTTTTATTAAAGGTTTAAATGAGTCTTATTCGACTGTGAAATCGCAGATCTTGTTAATGGATCCTTTGCCTTCTTTGAACAAAGCCTTTTTTTTGGTTATTCAGCAAGAACGTCCGTTGGGTCAACAAGAACGTTCTTTGTCTCATGACATTAATACATTAGCTGTTAAAGGTGTTAATGGTACTGCACCTAAAAAGTACTTCAATAGTTCTCTTCCGCCAATTTGCATTCACTGTGGAAAAGAAGGTCATACCATCGACAGATGTTACAAGAAACATGGTTATCTTCCCAACATGAAGACTTCCAAGAAAATTACTGGACGTCCTTATGCTAATATTGTTGATGTTGATTCTCCTAATCCAACTATAGATCATCATCCTTCTGCAACTACAGAGGAACCAGGTTCTACTTTTCAATTTACTAAAGATCAATATAATCAATTATTACAATTGCTTCAAGGTCTTTCTTCTACCTCTTGTCATGTGAATTCAGTGACTTTACAGAATTCCACTCAACTAACTTCTACTTCAGGTTTGCTTTCTTCAAATGATAAGATAGTTTCTCCCATCTCTTTAAATATTTCTACTATTCATCATTTTCAAAGTAACGAATGGATTGTTGATACTGGAGCTACAGATCATATAGCATGCTCTTTATCTTTGTTCTATTCTTATAAATCTGTCTCTAATGGTTTTGTTCTTCTTCCTAACAAATGCAAAGTTCGTGTTACCCATGTGGGTACTGTTCATTTAAATAACCATATGCATCTTTTTAATGTTTTATTCGTACCTGAGTTTACTTTTAATCTTATTTCTGTTAGTAAGTTAGTTTGTGACCTCTCTTGTTGTTTAATTGTTTCACCTTCTCATTGTATAATTCAGAGTATCCAGCCATGGAGGATGATTGGGGCTGCTAAACATTCTCATGGATTGTACAGATTCCATTCCAATGCTGTTTTTCATGCTTCACCTGTTGTTATTGCTAATTCTGTTGTATGTAATAAAGACACTACTTTACTTTGGCATGCTAGGCTGGGCCATCTTTCTTTTTCACGTTTAAGTTCAATAGTTCCTTCTATTTCTATGAGTGATCCCTGTGATGTTTTTCATATGTCAAGACAAAAATGATTACCGTTTCCGATCAGTACTTCAGTTAGCAATGTTGTATTTGATATGATTCATATTGATATCTGGGGGGACAATTATGCTCCCACTTTTAAAGGTCATCGATACTTTCTTACTCTTGTTGATCATTTTAGTAGATTTACTTGGGTATTTCTCATACAACACAAATCAGAAGCTGGGACAATTCTAAAGAATTTTATCTCTTATGTTTCTACTCAATTCAATTCCACTGTTACATGTATCAGAAATGATAATGGCCAAGAATTCAATATTCCAGAATTTTACAACTCCAAAGGGATTATTCATCAACAGTCTTGCGTTAAAACTCCTCAGCAGAATAGTGTCGTGGATCGCAAGCATCAACATATTCTTAATGTAGCCAGAGCTTTACGTTTTCATGCTAAGTTACCTATTTCCTTCTGGGTTGAATGTGTATTGCATGCCATTTACTTGATTAATCGTATACCCACCCCTATTCTTCATAACATATCACCGTTTGAGGCATTATACTCTAAATCACCCACTTACACTAATTTACGTGTTTTTGGTTATCTTGCTTTTGCTTCAAATCATTTCAGCGTTAGACATAAATTTGATTCTCGTAGCATTAAATCTATTTTTTGTGGTTTTTCTCCAGGTGTTAAGGGTTATAAACTATATGATCTTAATACTCACAAGATATTTATTTCATGAGATGTTTCTTTTTATCAGAATATCTTTCCTTTCTCCATGCTAACCTCTAATATGCAGTACTCTATGGTTCTGGCCCTGATAATTTAATTCTCCCTTCATCTTCAATCCAGTCAACCTATGATAGACTTCCTTATGTTCCTGATATATCTACCTTACCAATACCAAACGTCTCTTTTTCTTCTTCTACTTCACCGACGTCAGCTAGTCCTCCATCCACGAATTCATCGCCCATTCAACTTCTTGCTCCTGATCCCATTCAGCATCCGCCACCTCCATCTTTGCGAAGAAGCACCAGACTGAAGTCCCTACCGCAGTACCTTGCTGACTATCAGTGCATGGCTATTCGACGCACGAGTCCTCATCAACTTTCTTATGTGTTTTCTTATTCACATCTTACTCCTAAACATTATGTCTTTGCAACTGCTGTGGATCAGGATCATGAGCCTTGTACCTATGAGTAAGCGGTCCATATTGATTCTTGGAGACAAGCCATGCAGGCGGAACTAGATGCTCTTCAACAGAATCACAACTGGGAGCTTGTTGACTTACCACCTGGGAAGAGAGCGATCGGCTGCAAGGGGTTTTTTCGTATTAAACGAAAGGCTGACGGTTTTATCGAACGTTATAAGGCTCGACTTATTGCTAAGGGTTATACTCAACGAGAGGGTGTTGATTTTCTGGACACTTTTAGTTCAGTTGCCAAGATGACGACAATCCGATTGCTTCTTGCCTTAGCGGCGACCAAAGGGTGGTATCTTCATCAATTGGACATCAATAACGCGTTCCTCTATGGTGATCTCGATGAAGAGGTCTATATGCAACTTCCTCAGGGTTGTGCAGGTAATCGTAACAAAGTATGCCGCCTAATTAAATCTCTTTATGGTTTACGTCAGGCGAGTCGACAATGGAACGCGAAACTGACTTCGACCTTACTTCATTATGGGTTTATGCAAGCCACATCTGATCAAACGTTGTTCATTAAAAACGAGAGTGATGGTTTCATGGCCTTTTTGGTGTACGTTGATGATATCGTTTTGGCTAGTGATAATATATAGGCAATCCATAACATTAAAACAACATCTGCATGATGCCTTTACCGTTAAAGATCTAGGTGAGCTGAAATTTTTTTTTGGCCTGGAAGTGGCCAGAACTACGAGAGGCATTAATATTTATCAAAAGAAGTACACTCTTGATTTGCTGAAGGCAACTCAATTTTTGGAATCCAAACCTATCTCTACGCCTATTCTACCAGAAACCAAGCTCTCTAAAGATGGGGGAACGCCGTTAGAGGATGTTACATCTTATCGTGAGTTAGTTGTTAAACTTTAGTATCTGACCACAACTTGACCTGATATTTCTTTTGTTACTCAGCAGTTGGCGCAATTCCTTGATTCTCCTACGTTGATTCACTTGGTTGCTGCGCATAGAGTTCTTCGTTATTTAACAAGTTCTATTAAGCAGGGTCTTTTCTTTCCTTCTGATAGTAATCTTCAGCTCACAACCTTCTCTGATTCTGATTGGGGTAATTGTCCAAACACACACCGTTCTCTTACAGGGTACTGTGTCTTTCTTGGTTTGTCGCTTATTTCATGAAAAACCAAGAAGCAAAACACTGTTAGTCGGAGTTCTTCGGAGGCTGAGTATCGCGCGCTGGCTACAACAACTTGTGAGGTGCAATGGTTACATTATCTTCTTAGAGAACTGTGGTTGTCTCCTACCATTCCAACGCCAATATTTTGTGACAACCAATCTGCTTTATATTTGGCTCAAAATCCTATTTTTCACGAACGTACTAAACACATTGATATCAATTGTCATGTTGTTCGGGAAAAGCTTCAATCTGGTGTCATCGTTTTACTTCCAGTTTCTTCCAGGAACCAGCTTGCTTACTGCTTCACCAAGGAATTTTCTTCATCCAGTTTTATCGATTCTTTTTTGCAAACTAGGAGTACATAATATATACTCTCCAGTTTGAGGGGAGGTGTTAGATTTATATATAATGTTGTTAGTTGCCAGGTTAGTTCTTCAATTTTCACTTGTATAGTATAAATACTCTTCATTTAGATGAAATCAAATAGACTTTGATTCTCTCTAAATTTGATTTTCTGACAAATTGATTAATTAGTGAGAACGCAGAGCAAGATTAGATAAATTAAAAAGATTGTAAAATAGTTACAGGTTAGAAAAGAGTTAGGTAACAAGAGGCTGCAGAAGCTTTAATGCCAGGTCTCATCATTACCGGAAATTAACATCTGTCTACAACAAAAGGAATGGTTTAACTTGGATGAGCAGCTTTACCAGATATCCCAAGGCCTATAACGGCTAGCATGTAAAATATAAGTAGGAACAACACCAACTTGATAGCTCCTTTATATAAACTAAAGCTAACATGCATAGACTTTCTATTAGGTATTTATTGAGCCGCAGCTCTGGCGATGATCAAAGTCGATCTGGAAAACCTAACATTGAAATAGGGCCAAGTCACCGATCACGAGTACTGGATACTGGTCGCTTTACCCTTCCCTATGAGGTAGTAGCTCGATTCTGCAATTAAGGGCAAAATATGTTGAACATGTCATGTCAGACCTTGCAAGGACACATGTAAAAGGGCTGCCAATGCCAAAATAACGCAGTAAGTAGTGCTAACTCAAAAGCTCGTATCCTGATGGAACGAACATCACCACAAACGCATACGCAATAAAAGAGAAGGAAATAGAGTTGAGGTTGGCTACTTAATCTATAAAAGTGACAGATACAGTTGCTTTGGCAACAATGGCTACAGGCACAAGGTTAGGCCAATTCTGGCTTCCTTCTTGCTAAAACTGCAAGAATGTTAGATCATACAGGCACAGCATGAACGCGTTTTCCTTCCAATACTGAATTGAGTATATTATAATAAGGCAAAGGCGGACAAATTCTCATGTACGTTAACTTTGGAATATCAGAAATATAGACTTGGCAATTGGCATTCTCTGTTGTGTCCAACAAAATCAGTTAAATAAACCACGAACAAGCTCAGAAGGATTAAATCAATTAACTTGACACAACCAACACATGTTGAAACTTATTGTTCAGATAAAGACTTTTACCTATCGTGGTGAGTTCTATACTGGACATACGACAAGCAATCAGTTAATCTCAAGGTCTCAAAGATAACACAAAGGTTGTATTTATTAACACTCGAAACCAGTAATCCTAGCAATATATTCATATAAAAATCTCCAACATGGCCTCTTCTTATGCATATTTCGCGGAGGTTCTACCCCGTGTAAGCATAAACAAGTCTTTTATCTTGAAATTAAAGGTCAATTTTAACACCAGCTGAGCATGCATGCACTAAATTAAAAAATATATATATTTACATGAGTTTTGAGGTATGAAAGCAAATTTCTAAACTAGTATTCGAACATTCATCTTAATCATTCTAATGCTCATTCACATTTTTGGTCTGTTGCATATCATTCATGTCATCGATTAAAGCATTACTGTAAAAGGCAATATATATCACTACGGTTTATGTTCTAATAAATTAAAATTTGATCCATCACATAAAATCAATTGCATCATATACAGTTGGATTGAATCTTGAATTTTAAGTAACTTTGGACGTGCAAATAGCTGATGCTTTACCTTTCTTGTTAGCTTCTCTTCATCGCATAAGTGATCCAAACTATCCCATTCATGCGAGGCTAAGCAATAACTAGAAACTACAGATGGGCATTATATTTATTTTTTAGTTCATACTAATGCAAACTTTGTTCTCCTTTTAGTTTCTGCATGTTTTAATGCTAATCAATTTTATCATATGTTTCACCATAAATTGAATGTTTTCGTGTAAATAAATTTCTGTCCTTTGAATTCCTCAACGTTGCTTGACTCCTTTTCAGTTAATAGCCTTTTCTCCCCTCATAAACATTTCTGTTTACCTCTTATGTTTACACTTAGAAATACATTTCATAAACCACGTGATAACCTGTTGCTCACTAGGAAGCAAGTTGCATAAGCTATCAAAAATAAAGAGGCTTCATTGTTAAGTTCTGTTCACCTCTATTTCAGTTATAAAGTTTTGTTGTTTCCCTGTTCCTTTTCCTTTTCAAATCCAATATTATAATTTCATAGAAATGTTCTTACCTTTGATATTTATCCAAGAACAAAGGGAACATTTAAAGTTGTAACAACTATAGAGACATTAAATTACTTAGTCACATGAAGTTATAAGAGAAAGTAATTGAGAAAAGAGTGAGAAAGGATACTTCTACACTAGAAAACCAGTTTAGCTTCATACTAATAAGGTCTACGATAGAAGCTTTACATTTATTTAGAAAATTAACGAAATATTACAAGGAAAAAGACCATAACCTACATATGGTTTTTATTGATTTAGAGAAGACGTATGATAACGTACCTAGGAAAATTATGTGAAAGTGTTTAGAAGTTAAAGAATTTCTTATGAGCTATCTACAGATTATTAGAGATATGTATAATGGTGTAAAAACTAGAGTAAGGATGATAGGAAGAGATATAAAGCATTTTTCTATCGATATTGGGTTACACCAAGACTCTTCTTTGAGTCCCTTTTTGTTTGCAGTAGTGAATGATGAATTCACCAAGAATATCCAAGGAGATATGCCTTGGTATATGTTGTTTGCTAATGACATTATGTTTAGTGGATGAGTTCAATGTCAAGCTTGAACTTTGAAAGAATACGTTAAAGTCAAAGACCTTTAAATTGAGTAGGATTAAGAGTGAGTATGTAAAGTGTAACTTTTCGAACATAGGGTGGCTAATGATGTAAAGGTAAAGATTGGTTCATAAGTTATACCACAGAAGAAGTGTTTTAAGTATCTAGGATCTACCATCCAAAGCAATAAAAAGATTAATGAAGGCATAGTCTACTAGATCAGATCAAGGTGGCTTAAATAGAGAAATATATAAGGAGTTTTATATATAAAAAAATATCACTTAATCTTAAGGGTAAATTATATCATTTAGCGATTAAGTCAGCCATGCTTTATGAGATGGAGTGTTGACCCATCAAACAGGAGCACAATCATAAGGTAATGGTGACAAAGATGAAGATGCTCAATTGGATGTGCAATCTTACTAAAAGAGATAAGATTATAAACATAATAGTAAGGGACAAATAAAAGGTAGCTAATATTATTGAAAATTTAAGAAAGATAAGGATTAAGTGATTTTGGTATGTTAATAGGAGACACCTAGATGCTCTAGTGAAAAGATGCAAGAAGATTGTACTTAGAGACTGTATGAAGAAAATTTTTTTTAAGAAGAATTAGAAGGAGGTAGTTAAGAATAATATGACACTGTTAAAACTTACCAAAGATATGGCCCGCAATAGAAAACTTTGTAAATTAAGATACAGATAAAGGATCTCTCATAAAGAGATCTTTTTTGTTCTCAAAGGTCTTTCAACATTTTCCTCTTTTATTTAGCCTAAACTATTAAATATGTAGTATTTACTTCTTAGGGATTTAACCTTAGATTTTTCAACTTTTATTTATTTATTTATTATTATTATTATTATTTACCTTATATATCTTTATCGTATTATTTAGTTTATTACTTATTTCATATTTTATTTATCGAATATTTATTTTTTTGTCTTTATATTTATATTTTATATAGGTCATTCAAAAACAACCCCTATACTAGTTAAGGATATAACTGCATACTATTAAACTTCTTAATATCTCACATATCAGTGAAATTTTTACTGAGTTATTATTATTATTGTATCTATTAGCTTAATGATTTTTTTTGGTTGGAATTGCCTTGAAGTGCAAATGACTCCCATAATTAAGCAAATCATTAAGACTGTTCAAAATCCATGTTATTTTTAGTGTACCTTCTAATTCAATGGAAGCTAATGTTTGTAGCCTCTTCCTAGTCTAAGAAAAGAAATTTGATCACCCTACAATTTAAAGAATCTAGGTATATTAAAAAAAACTAAATTTTGTTTGATTTTACTTATGTTTTTTTTTATTTTTTATTTTTAAAATAAAATTTAAAATATGTTTGGTTGTTAATGTCAATGTAATTATATTTTTATCACTAATAATAATTACTTTAGATAAAACTTAAGGATAAATTATTTTTATCAATTAAGTTAGTTTTTGATGTATTTATTTTAATATCTTGTATAATATTTATTGATGAATTATTAGTAAAAATTATTATTATTTTGTTACAATAAATATTTTAATAAATAAATTTTATTTATGAATTAATGTTATTTGTAATATATATTTTAATTATTAAAGAAAACTTTATTTGAAATTTCTGTATTTGAACTATATGTTAACTTTATTTTACTAATAATCAATGTTATTTTTAAAAGTAATATTTAATAATTAAACCAAACAATATATTAAATTCATAATTTTTGTTAGTAATTAATATTAATAATTAAATAATAGATTTAATTTATAGTAAATCATATTCTAAGAAATAGAAAAAAACAAAATTCAGTTTTCTATGGTTTTTATAAATTATGAAAACAGGAAGAAACTAAAGCTAAAAACATAAATTAAAAAATCCAACAAACATTTTTTTTTACTAATTTCAAAAACAAAATCAAAAAATTAAAAACGAAAGTGGAAACAAATAGGGAATCAATTACTTAAAAAGTTATGGTTTAATTTATTTTTTTAGTTTTTTTTATTTTGAAATATTGGAATAAGTCACTTTTTTTAAACAAACACAATTACCAAATTTAACATAAATTGTAATAAATCATTAATGTAAAAATGTCACTTAAAGTACTTTCATATCATAAGTTTGTTTTTCTCAACAAAAATATGTAAAAGGAAAATTATTGCAAAGTAATTTGTAATTCTAAACCATAAAGACATTTAAATTTTAATTTAAATTATAGGGAGTTTTTGAAAACAGCAAAATATCAAGAGTTCTTAATGTATTTAATCTAATCAGCGTAGGGGTTATGTTATACTACTGAAGTTAAATATATATAAGTTTCTGTATGAATTGATCCATTTCTAGTCAAAGTGCAATCGAAATACGCTGAATGGTACAAACTTTGGTAGTATATAAAGTAGCTATGTAGTTATTGATCCTGATGTCTCAAATACCTCAAGCTTCGGTAAAATCTTTCCATGTCTGCGAGAGATCCTAAGAGATAAGTCCCACCTATACTGCAGTCTAGAGTTTAAAAGAAGGAAGAGAACTGATCATGTCTAATCCACAGGTTCTGCTAATCAACATTATCTTTGATCTGATAAGTTAACAAGCAAAGGAGTTAGTAGCTATATGTATAATTTTCTTCTATATATATGCCTCTATGATTTGGAAACACAACCTAGTGAACTTTCAATCTTCTTTAACAATCAATTTACAATTGGCAAACAAACAACTCATGAATTCCTCAGGTGAAACCCGTCCTATTGGTGAATCAACTGTATATATGCTTAAAGTCACTACAAAATCGTTTGTAGTACACAAGCAGATTTTCTGGAGTATAATATGTATGTAAGAAATGTCAATGAACTCTTGTGCAATTAATTCAGTTCATCTTCTAAGGAAACACTTTCTTGATTCTAGACAGTACATGCCACCATCATGACAAACACCAAAACTTCCAATGCATTTTTCTTTCTTTTTATTAAGACAGACTTCTTCTTTGTTTCACTGTCTTAATGAAACTCTTCAGGGGGAACATAACAGCTAAGCAAGTTAATAATTATATCCAAATTGATAGAGACAGTGCTAAGAGGTTTATAAACAATGTGAGAGAAAGAGGAAAGATATCAGCAGTATGCCAGTTTCAGGACAGCAAATTGTAGGAAATACATACTATGCAGGGCATTCTATCGATTTTGAGAGCACACAGCTGAATAACGAAGTTACAGACCAAAATTTGAGAAGTTTCCTATCTCTTTAACACTTACGTAAAGTCAAAGTTTTAAGCACCATATCATGATTGCACCTAAGTTGCGGACTGTGAATTCGGATGGTTGCAGCAATTGCAGAAAATATAAATACAATTATGAAAAATAAGATCACAATTGTGGTAAATTGTAATAACGATTTGCACTACAACCTTAAAGTTACGATTGCACTACAACCTTAAAGTTGCGATTGCAATCATAGTTGCATACTATAATTTAAAACCATGATTATAATATTATACTTGTGATTATTTTAACAAAAGTTATGGAAAGCAACTGTGATTTGAAATCACTTATGTTTCATCAGTTGCAACAACAAATAATAGTTGTATAATCTTCTGCCATTTAAAACTTTTATTTCGAAACTTTGTCTCGGGATAAACAAGTGAAAAAAATAATCATGACATGTATCAGGACCTTATATATGTCAGAGAGATACCCTACTCTCAGAGGTAAAACAACTGGAAATCAGACAAACTAAGTAGGACATTGAAGTCACAGAAGGAATTTCCTTCAATGCATTATGATTTTATATATTTATCCACCTAGAATTCAAAACTAAGAAAAGATACCAATTGGATATGGTGAAAATGGAACAAGTATTTATATATTCAACAACCTATAGGCTTTGGTTCCAGATATAAGCAAAGAAATGGGTGGTAAGAGCACTACAATTTTGGACTCTATTCAAATAAAGGGCAATATTACATAAGAATGCATGTTAAATCTCACGTCAATGTGCAGAAAATTCCATGCATGCAACGAATGACACATCACCCGAGACCATTCATGGGGAGCAGAAAATCGCAGAGAATCACCAAAAGGAAATAATCTAGGAGAAAAGTAAAGAAGTGACGCATATTTTAATTTGGAAATCAGAGAGATATTCTTTCTTGTGCTTGATGTATATAAACTGATAAGAGGGAAAGAGACAGAGAGTGAGAGAGTTAAGAGAAAAAATAAAAATAAAAAAGGTATA
>JANSVA010000002.1:40264005-40277546 GCA_025504915.1 Erythroxylum reticulatum | reverse complement strand
GGAGCGAGGGCCATTCTTCTACTGTTTTGTTATAAACATCTCTTCAGTTGAAAGTTCCCAAGAAAGATACGGATGTGAAAATTTTTTCCCTAATTTCTTCCCTCCCTACACTTAGAATCCGGAAGTAATAGAAAGATTAGGGTTTTGAGGAATGGATTTAGGTTTTATATGGAAGAAACCAAGTCTCCATTCGCAAGCAACAATGGTTTTAAATCCTTGAATTATATTCTAATCTGGTGTATACAGCTCTTTGATACTTTCTCTCGTCCAGGACACTGTACCAGATAGTATATAGTCTAACTTGTCAATCAAATATACCCCATTTTCAAGCACTAATTAGACACCAGTCTGATTTATTTACTGTGAAAGGAAATTTATTACCCAAAGGTTCTTAATTTAAAAGATTATATGAACTGAAATTTTCATAGTACGTCATCAAAAGAGAAATAAAATATCCACTTGAATATGGAGGATGAGATTACCATATTATGTGGAGAAGCGAAGGGCCTTACTTGATTAAGCTGATAACTGCATCGAAGGGTTTGCATCGTCTTTGATAACCTGCTTGATTGTATTCTTCTTCTTCTTTTTTTTCTTGTATGGAATACCTCTAGCTTTGGCTTGACACTCCTTCACTTCACGCAAATAAACCCGAATTGCTCCGTTACCAAAAGGATTGGTGTCAGGTAATCCTCCATGTTCCTCGTAAGCAGCTCTCAGACGTCCAATTAGGGCATCGAGACTTCCCCAAGCTTGTCTCAATGGACAAGTACAAGGTGCAGGAGGGTCTGGCTGCCCAAAAAAGACGCACCCATGTAGATGAACCTTAGTTTTTCCGAACTGATCCAAATATCGGAGAAAGTCAAGCACATGATTGCAGTTACACTGAGAAAGTGGAACTGGGGGTCTCTGGTTCTTCAAGTACTGACCAAAAGTGTTCCAGTCTCGCCGTTTCTGGGATTCGTACCTGCTCAATGGAGCCGCTGGTTGAGGTTGATAAGGAGGTTGCTGATGATGATCATCGACAACGGATCGCGAGGATCCTCCAGCAGCATCTTTAGTCTTGTCTCCTGACATGATGATTAAGGCGTTTTTGCAAAGAGAAAATTCTTGGGTAATTTGGCAAGAAATGGAGAAAAAAAAAAAGGGTGGGGACAAGCTCTAGGTAGCAGAGAACTAAGAAGGAGAGATGGAAGAAGAATGGTGAAGTAATGCAATGGTGGAAAGTTGAAAATCACATCTATGGGTCTACAAAGGAGACATGGGATGGGACCCTATCAAGGTGCTTTTGTTATTCCTTTCTCTCAATTTCTTTTTTCTTTTTTCCTTCAACCACACTATTAGCCACTGACTGTATTTTAAATTGAAAAATTATTCTTCCTTCTCTCTGCCATTATCAATACAATCATTACATCATTTTTCGTTTGAATAGTGATCCTTGCGATGTGCATAAATACGAAATCAATGGTTTGTAAAGGTAATGACTCAGTTTAACTTCAATGAAGTTTTAGATATTAACATGTATTTATATATACGTTTTCACACTAAGATGATACTATGAATTCTAGAGGAGTGGACTGCTGATATTCCACAAAGGTCTGGTGTGGAAAAAGATAGCACTAGTTATTAATCAACCCAATTGAACGACTGATATATATCAGCAGTAGAGGGGTAGATCCCTTATCTTTACATTATTTTATTGTATGATTTTGTATATATTAGTCTGGTGGGGGAGTATATTTCTTTGTTAATGTCATTGTCTTTCTTCCCCTTTTCAAGATTTTACTCGATTGGACATAAAAACCAGGGAAAAGATTACAAGTAGCATTGGTCATTGCTTTGAAATTTTGAGCTAATTCTTGGTCAGGTTTTTTAGTGCATTTGCATGATAAAAATGCGTGACCATGCATGCATACCCCAAACCAGAAAAACAAAAAATTCTCATGCCCATCAACACTTACATTTCTTTGGTCATCAGAAAAGGGTCCTTATCTATTCATAGAAATTCAAGGTCAGTAGGTACTAGGAATACCTGCTTTCAATTGTTTTATCCTTGGAGATAAAATTGGAAAGGTATTTTTAGTCTTGGAAAGCTATTCATATAGCTAGGCCTTCATCTTTATGGCTTGGGCTAGCTATAGAGGATATGGGGTCAATATTCTCCCAGTAGACGTTTCGTATCATGTTTTCAAATTGACAATCGCTCCTGCCTACTCGGTTGCTTGTGATTAGCTGTTGGGCTAATCTTATGTTTAATGCAATTAAGGATACGGACAAAAGTAAGGACTGAAAGTAGATGTTATTGATGACAATATGAACTTAGTTCTAAAGATCACCGTGGCATATATATATATAATACGTAGGCTAATTTTTTGAGAAATTAATAACTGATAGTTACTAACAACTCTACATCTTTTTGGCGTAAACCCGACTTTGTAAAGCATCTCGATCCTCTCAAAACTTCAATTCAACATACTGATTAAGACTGACAGAATTTTGCATTGATAGGAAATTCAAAATAAAAGAATGATTCCATATGGTGATTTTACAAATTTATTGCCCACCTGGTTCAAATTACCAGTCACTGGAAAGAGGAGATTGGCATAAACTTGAGAGACAATTTTGTGAGTTACGGGTCCACAGCGATGAATCATTTTGTTTCTTTTGAATTGGACATTGCCTTTACCTATATTTCACTAATAATATTTGGTAATTCCATTAAGAGCCTTTTTTTTATTTAGGAATCACAATGAATAAGATAGGGTTAAGTTGAATTTTTTTAAAAATGACGACATTAATTGTTTTGGTCTTAAGTTTTTTTATATAAATTTTTAGATCAAAATAATGTTCTTTTATAAAATTAAATCAAAATAATATCATTTGATAAATAAGGAGATCCAAATTGTCCAGACTATTTGGATTGAACTTTGGGTCAATTTCTAGATTCGAACTTAACTCAAAATTCAATCAATTCGACTTTGGTCCATTTATTTGGAATGGACTAAATTAAAATTATCATGCCTATGTACTGATTCATAGTTTAACAATAAAATGCTAATTTAAGTTTTGTGCCTTCAAAAAAAGAGGAATTGCAACATACATATGATCTAAGATATCATTTTCTTTTTGTTAGTTGTATATGTCTTGGCTATTTTACTTGTATATGTTTTCAATATAATTTTTTTTTATCCGGTGAAAAGTTTAATAATCATCTACAATTCTCTAAAGGGGTTTATTTGTATTAACTAATAAATAACATTATTAGGTTGAATAATTGGTATACAAGTGGAGTAGAAAATATTCATTATTAGTTTGCATAATAAATTAAACAGTATATAACATAATTCAATATTAAATAAGAATATAGGATAAACAAAAAAATTACATAATTAAGAGATAATTATTATATTCAAAACATTCATAACTTATAACATATATTTTAAGTTGTTTTAATCTATCACAATATCAATAAAGACAAAAAAAAGTCTTTAATATGCACTTTTTAATTTTTAGATTTCTTGAAATTTCTAGTTAATAAAAAATTTAATCAATACAGTGAATAATTTTAGGTAGATTATAAATCATCTTACTAAAATTTTGGGAAAGAAAAACAACTTTTAACATTTCAGTAGAGATAAAAACACAAATTGGTATAGAAATTTCTATTTTAAAATGTTAAAAATTGGCAAGAATATTTAAACTTTTTCAATGGCTATACCCTATTTATCTTTTGTTTGTTTTTCAATCCCATTGGTTTGGCTTTTCTATTTGCTAATGTTAAATTTCTTTTGTATTCTATTTTTCTTCCTTTATGTGATCTTTTCTAAAACAATGTATTTGCCATTTAATTTAAGTTGTTACTATTGTTTAGCATACAAATTAATGAAATTTCTCTAAATATTATGTTTATGGTGAAATCCATCCAAAAAACATGAGAAGAGCCATTGTGGTATTGATGCATATCTAAAAGCTATAAATAATTTTCATTTTACCAACAAGACTTATATAATTAATAAAATTAATTCTTTATAATGGTATTATATTATTTTATATGAGCAACATATTGCAATATAATGTTAACTATTGCTAAGTTAAATAATTACAATATAATAACAGAAAATACAAAAAGAATTTATTCATAATTATCATAAATACATAAGTATATTTTATTTTCATAAAATCATAAAACTTCTTTTAAAGAATAATAATATTACATGAATATTTGGCAACAATTAATTAGTCATGTTATCTATTATTCTTCATATTAAAACATCTAAAGTGCAAAAATTAGAAGCATATGATTCCTAATAACTAAAATTTTCATATAGTTTATCATCATTACATAAAAATAATTTCAAGACTACTAAGAGTAATACATTTGTGCTAAAAAGTCGAGATGAAAATTGTTTTGCATTGGCTTAAAAGCTGCATAAATGAATGGATTGAAGGAAAAGAATTGAACGACTTTGAAACATAAACATAATCACAAACAGTGTAAACAACTAAATCAATTAAAAGTTTGATTTGGTTCCAAAGTAAAAGATCGAAAGCAAATTATTCTCAAAATTGGTCCTCTTTGTCAGATTATCTGTCTTTCTTTTATTTCTATCACTTTTTTGTTTATACTTCTTTCTCGTTCAAATCCTTTATCCTTTCATGTGTTATCAAGATGACCTAAGATACAAAGAATTTTACGGGCAACCAAGTAGGCAATAAAGATATACAAAGAATCTATAAATGGTCATTACCTCAATTCAAATAACTTATTTAATAGAGAGGATTATAATTGTAACATGGACTAACATTTACAATCTTATAAACAATCGAACAAGAAAAATCATAACTCATATGTTTTAAACCTTTGAATGAACTTACATCAAACACAAAACCTTATTAAAGCACAAGGCCATGTAGATGATATTAAATGAATTGAACTTATTTTCTTATTAGAGACATGAGTTCACTGCTTAAATTTACTTAAAATGACATTGTTTTCCTATGACTTTCAAACTTTGGGCAAGGCTTAAGCTAATTTGGCAAAAATCCGAGCCTGACCTAAAATGCGATCAATTCGGCTTAAGTACATTTACTTCAAGCAGAGTTGAGTCAAGTCGAGCCAGGTTTAGACTTAATTGCCCCTTAGGCACTAGATCGCTCACCACACTAACCACTTTGGAGGGTATAGAGAAGCACATTATGTAGTACCCACATGAATATATTGAGGAGATCTTTTGTGGGCCAATTTTTGTTAAGCTTTTTCATTACATGATCTTAAGTGGGATATGGGACCATGTGTTCTTCCATAAAAAATGCAAAGAATATCATTTAATTGCATTATAGTTGCTTCACCTAATTATTTGTACGAGGGAAGTGATTGGACTAATTGCACATATTATTTTAAAAACTTTCTCAGGGTGCATTTAGTTTATTGATCAATATAAATTCCAAGATCCATATCAAATCCACCAAGTATTGAACCTTGATTAGGATTCTTGGTGGGTTAACTACATAAAATAGTGCTAAAGATCATGATACTTATTTTTATAAATTTGAAAATACCAATTTCATCATGAATCAAAGTGTTCATTCAAATTTATATTTTCGATATTAGAAACACTTTTAAAAACAAGTTATTTGTTAATAAAAAAGTTTATAAAAGTATTCATTATATATAAATCAGCTAAAAAAAATGTAAGTGCGAGAATGCCCTAATATAGATATATTATTTGTTTACCTAAGTGCTTAACTAAAATAGTTTGTGAAGTTGAAGTATTTAATGATTACTCATTAGAATTACATTGGACATTTGTGTTCAATATTATGTTAATATTAGAATATATAATGGACATTTAGATTTTGAGCTCTAAAATAAGGCTTCTTTGTTAAGAGTTATTAAAGCCAAGTTTGATACTTCTAAAATATCGTGTTTTCCTAAAATTTGCCCTTAAATGAATCATAACCTAGAAAGGAAAAACTTACAAAACTTATGAATGTTAAAGAACTATTAACTATTCCAAGTGACAATAGTCTTAGAAAGGACTTCCCATTTAGATTAATATTTATTACTTTAAAATTATATAATTTTCAAATTGTACACAAATTGATGAGATTTAAATTGTAACTCCTAATTTTCATAGTTCACTTTGTATAAAAGACTAAGATATTTAAATAAATCATTATGTATTTACTCTATTTGTCTATTTTCATATGATAATAAGTACTTTTTATTGTTATCATGTTCTATTTTATGGTTATGTTGGGTGAAATAATCTTGTCATACAACCAATAATATATTGGTGTATTAATAAACAAGTTGCATGTTAAATAGGAGAACCGTGGTTTTGAACTTTAGATATGTTTATATGTCTAAATGTAGGAAGATTAGAAAAAAGAAGAATAATCTCTTATACAAAAGTTTAGAGGTTTTTAATTTGATTTAATAATTGAAAAATCCCCTTAATAAACATATTGAATAAAAGAAGGATGAAACTTCAAAGTGAAGGGCTATCTTATGTACGCAAGTAAATGAAAGTAAAAGTGAGAATATACATGTCAGAAGATATGAAGTTTTATAATTATATGACTTAAGATCAGCTTCTGGCTTTATGTTGCACTATCTTTATGTCAGGTTCAAACTACATGTCTCCTAAATAGTTAGACAAACTAAATTCCCAAAGACTATCTATTTTTGCAAAGGTAAATTCCTTTAATCATCCAATCTTTATTTGCTCTCCTTTTAACTATGCACACAATAGTTTTACCTACTTAAGTTTTTAAGAACCTTTGGTCATACCAAATGGTTCTTTATATTATTTATATGATGTACTAAACAATAATTTTTATATTTCCTTATATTTCTAACATAGTTTGTTTCCAATATGATTAAAGATGACCCATCCATAATGGAAAAGCCATCTAATTTAACTAGGATCCAAAACAATAAGTGTGGGATTTTGTTATCTCAACCAAAAGAGAATTCATACTATTGCAATTTTTGCAATTTAAATGTAGTTCTTATTGTTAAGAAATTATAAATATATTAAATTTGTTTTGGAAGACTTGGAAACATAATTTTTGATTTGGATGGCTAAATATTTTTTTTTTAGGCAATAAGATTCGATATAAATATAAGAATATAACATTAACAAATCATACTAGTTAAGTTGATGCTGTCAGATAAAAGCAATTACTACCATATAATGTCACCCTAAAGATTTTACAAAATCAGTTCTAATGTTCCTCCAATTTGACTTAACCCAAAAATCACTTCACTTAAGAGATGTAACCTTAAAAGGAAAATCATCAGTATGCTCATTTCTTCATGATAAACACAACAGTGATATTTAGTCAATAGAAAATTTATGTTTCATATTCTCCTACCAATCATATTCTCTTATTGTTCTTGGTCTTATAAGTGCTTCAAATGTGAGAACATGGAATCCAAAATCAATACCTTTATATTACAAGTCTAGCCAATGGCATCCAATTGTTAAATAAAAAAGATGATTTTGCAATTTTCAATATCGTTTAACATCATGAAGAAATGATAATTCTTTTAGGTTTTTGCACAAAATTGATTTAAATTTTTGTTGCATTAATTTAATGAAAAAGTGTGTGGATTATTTCAATTGTATCTAAAATTATGTGTATGATATTAGGTTTAGGTCCACACTCAAACTAATCCAATATACATTATTGATATGGCCCTAACTAATTAAATGCATTACTATAAAAATTGATTTCATTTATTTTGTTAATTTTAATAGACCTCTCTCTCTCTCTCTCTTAATTTTTAGCAATAAAATGATGCTTAGATCAATTAGTATATGCCTCAATTAGTTCACTTTACCAAATCAATCAAATGTAAGTATTCCATATTGAATCTAAGAACTTCTGTCAAGATTAGTTTACATATCTCCTTTGTTATAAAACTTGATGAATCTAAGAACTTCTGTCAAGGTTAGTTTACCTTTCTCCTTTGCTATAAAACTTGATAGCTTACAAAGTTTATTACAAGAATCATAAACATTGAACCACCAAAGTTAAATTCTTTAAAGTGTTAAAAATCTATCTTCATACTCCAATGTATTTTATGTGACCATTTAAATGTTATTTGAGTCATATATTCGTATTAAAGTTCTCTTTCCTTAATGAGCATGAAAATCCTTAAATGTTATAAATAAATGAAGTGAATTGAACACATAATTATTTCTTCTAATTAGTGAGAGTGAGCAACGTTAAAATATTTTTATTTGGATTACAATTAATTAGTCTTTTAGTTTATAATTTAGTCAAATAGAGATCAATAAACCCATAGTTCTATTGTTATCCTATTATGATCTTCATCTCCTTAATAGGATTATTAGATATAGTATGGTTATTATGTAGGACTATTAATGCATCTTGATGATAAGACTCAAACCTTTAACTAATAAACCTAATTCTCTCTTGTCTTCTCATAATAGTATATAGTAGTGACTTATAAAAGGTTAGGTTTATATCGTCTATAGTTTAAACTAAAATAATAGAAGAGACAAGAAAAGAGTTAGGTAATTTCTTACAATTTTAGGTTTCTTAAATAGGTAGTTCAATAATCTTAAAAAATCCACGCATGTATTATAATTTAAGTATTCCTAATACTTTTCCACTATTCACTCATCAATTATTAACGTATATAGAATTTTATTGAATGATCTTTCAATCTCTTTTATTAAATATAAGTGATTTTTTGCATGTGGTATCATAATATGTTTTAATAGATTCTAAATTATTTCACAGTTTGAATAGGTCAACAATTTTTCACAAGAAAAATATAGATTTAAGGTTTTTTTAAATTTAATTCTATTTGCTTGAAACCATAGAATTATAAGTTGCTTATTGTCAATAAATTATGAAATTGGTTAATAACTATACCAAAGTGAGTTATTAATTGATTTTGTAACTTATTATTGATTAAATCTTATGTTTCTTGTATTTTTGGATGTTTCCTTTGAACATTACAGTTTTTGGCCTTTTTGTTATGTTTTTTTTTCATTATTTCAATTTTGACGTTGTTCCTAACTGATAGATCGAACCAAAAATTTGTCAAGGCAACATATATAGGTAATTTTTGAGAGTGTGTTGGGTTAATCAAATCCACAATCTAGTTGACCAATTGGATAGTGTGTCTAGTTGACTAATTAATTTATCGGATAGTTTATCCAATTAAACAAATGGTCGATCGGATAGGGAAATTTCTAGATTTTTATTTTTACATGATTTTAAATAATTTTGTCTAACTCAATAAGCTCTATCACCTTCTAAATTGTTTATCTCTTAACTTTGATTTGTTACATGTCTAAAAGGGATAACTTATATGAGTTTGGTGAGATTGATAATTTTATCTTATAAATTATTGTTTACCCAAAGGAGAAAATGATTTGTAATATCGTTTCTTAAAACTCTTACTTACATTATTTAATTGCCCACATAAGATTTTATAATGTGAAGTTTGATTTTTATTTGGTCTTTTATAAAAGATGTCTTATTTTTCAACCAAGCGAGTCAAATAATCGGAAACAATCAAATTTGCCAATTGAAACCTTGGATATGAATAACTTCTGCCCTTAAAAGATTGATATAAAGTTGGCTTCAACTTTGAATGATTTAAATACAACTCTCATTAAGGAAGAGCTTGCACTTATGACACAAAAAGAACATAGTGGAGTAGAAGTTCACTTTCAAAAGTAGAAAAGATAGAATAAGCTAGCATCATGGTGGTGAAGAAGTTGATTTTCCCAATCATTTAAAGAAACAATACCAAAAGATTCATAGTATCTTTGGAGAGAAATACCAAATGTAAAAAGAATTAAGTCAGTTAACTTGTGCACAGATTGACTTGATTAATGTAAGATAGAGAATTTGAGGTTAGAACTTACATTATGAAGATGCAAAATATAGCTAATAAGCTAAATGGTAATCAGGTCCTAATATCATATTTTTCTTAATTTAATAGGTGTTAAATTCTTTATCATTTAAATTTAGTTTCTTAAACATAGTCTACAATGTTAGGAAGGAGGCGTAGATTGTGAATGAGTTAATATCGATATGTGTCCAAAAATGGGAAAGATAATCCATAAGAAGGGTAATAACATGATTGTTGTGGTTGAATCCTCAAAACTCAAAGAGAATTATGAGAATCAAAATAAGAAGTGGAAGAAGAATAAACGTTTTAATAAGGATATAGACCAAGTCAATAGGCTAGCTAATGGGGTTAAGAATAAGAATGTTAAGTAGTATTAGGGCTAGATGGAGAACCTTAAAGAGTGACTATTATAAGTATCATTCTTCTATAAAGAATAAGAAAAGCAAATCAGGTATCCTTGAAGTTTTAGTTTGCTTTTAGTCATCTTTAGTAGATGTAGCCCAAATAGTTGATAGTTAGATAGTGGTTTCTCTATTTATATTTAAGAAAATATAAACTAGACTCTAATGTTTTAAACAAAATATAAGTTAAACTTTAACATTTTTGAGCATTTTAATTAAATCATAACATTTACAAAATGCTCAAAATAATCTCTAAATAGATGAAAATTGGACAAAGTTAAGTCTCCATCCCTTATGTGCCGTATTAGCACTAACATGGCACATCTTATATTTTTTTTATCTAACATATAGGGCCTATTAGGTCACGTGACATCCATATGAGCACATAGTATATTTAAGTTAAAAAATTTTCATGCTTATTATAAATTTATAATTAAAACTAACTAAACTAATTTAGTTGAAATTAATCATAATTAACTAAGTAAAAATAATTACATTATGATTAAACAAAATTTCTAAAATTTTTAATTAACTTGACAAACCTTAATTCCTAATAAACCGATTTCCTCTGTTAGCTCGTTACAACCCTAATAGAATTTCCAGTAAACTCTAATCTCAATTTCTTTCAATTTTGATGACCATTTAAAACTTGGAGTCTTCTCTTTCACATGAGAGATACCTTTGGAATCTTCTCATTTGTTGACGGTGAAATGTTTATAACTTCAAGTTGGATCTTCTTTTGCATTTTTATTGTATTAAGGGTTGGTATAAAAACACAAACCTAAAAAGGAAACTACATAAAAATAACTTCAAGATTGGGTTAAGAGCTTTCAGTGTATTACCTAGATCCTTATTCCTGCAATAATTGCAAATTAACATTGATTTTAGAGTTGTTTTACACTAGACATTAAACTATAGGAAAAATAGTGTGCCTAAGTGAAGTTTCTTTAAAGGAATTATTTTTGTTCTCTTTTGAGTTGAGTGAGTTAGATTATAAGTAGCCAACTTTATCTATTATGAATAATTTGGATGTTGATGGCTCTAAACTATGGATTTGAATTATAGGCATCTTTAGCTGTTAAAAATCAAACAACTAAATGCTTTTCAATAACTTTTCATAAAAACCTGAGCACTACCTTAAATGGAAGTCTTGGCCAAAAAGTAATGGTGTAAAACATTTTTATGTTTAAAGAAATCCAACTTTGAAGCTACTGTTTCTTTAACTTTTCCAAGGAAATTATTAGGAAATGGTTGGGGGAGAGGGTAAGTTAGGTTTTATTAGGAGTTAGGGTTTTTTTATTAGGAGTTAGGGTTCTAAGTTTGTTTGAAATTTTTGAAAAATTAGGAATTTTGTTTAATCATATTGTAATTAAGTTAACATGTTAACTAAGATTGATTATAATTAAATTAGTTTAATTAATTTTAATTATAAATTTAAAATAAAAATAAATATTTAACTTAAATCTAATATATGGGCTCTACTGTGTCATATGGATGTCACATGAAATAATGGGCCTTATATGTCAAATTAAAATATAATGTATATATATATAATAGACAAACTTAATTCTGTCTAATTTTTTATCCACTCAGGGTTTAGTTTAAATATTTTGTAAACATTAGAGTTCAATTTAAACATTCCAAAACATTAGGGTATAACTTGTATTTTGGTAAAAATGTTAGGTTCTAATTTACACTTTTACCATTTATATTTTTAACATTACATACACTAAAGAACAAACACATATACTAATGGGAGGAAGCTTAATGCACTAATATACAACGGGAGGATACTTCTATACATGGACAAACAAGCAATCGAGTTCTAATTTGATAAAGAAGAAATTAGATAGAAGTGTGGCAAATCTTAGATGGATGAATCTATTTCCTAACTACTTTTCAAATTTGACTAATCACTTATCTAATCATCCCCCCATTCTTACTTATCTAACTGCAGACAGAACCATCCATCCTTTTAGGTTCAATGAATTTCTAATGCAACTAGCTAGGTTTGAGGAAGGTTTATGGAATGCATTGAGATCTAAAATTCAAGGAACTAAGCAATTTATCTTTATGCAGAAGTTGTAATTAATCAAACAGGAAATTAAAAGACTTTATGGTGCCAATATTAACAACAAATACCATCTTTTCAATGCAGCTAGAGGAGTTTTGGAAGCTATACAACAACTACAATAAACTAATCCTAAAAATAAAAGAATATAAGCAAAAGAAAGGGAAACAATACACAATTACTCTCAAGCAATGTTATTTGATAATTCCATATCTAAACAAAGAGCAAGAGTGAATGGATGAAACATGGAGACAGAAACACTGCTGCATTTCACAAGGCCATAGTTTCAAGAAAGGCGAGAAACAAAATTAGTTCACTCAACAACAACATTATTGTTCATGATTCTCAAACTCAGCTTATGTAAGGAGCTTATAAACACTTCAGTGAGCTTATGGGCAAGCTTACGGATGCACACTCTTTCAAACTATTTCTCAAAAAGATCCTAAATGTAACATCCCATTACCCATGTTAAGGCTAAAATAGTAAATATGAGAGATTACTGAGAAATTAGGAAACACATTTCATGCTCATGCGTTACATGATATGCATATATACGTGAATATTGAATCTTTGTGCATAAAAATAATTGTATATGCATTCATTGACATTTTCCAGGTATAATTGATCTTTAAAAGTGATTATATTTGGAATTGTGAATTATATGTGTTAAGAATTGATTTGGAAAGTATATTTATTGAATCAAAATTTTTAGTAAAAATTTGAGAAAATTCTATACTTTTAAGGGTATATTGAACTAGGAAAAATGCCAAGTGGTAGAACAATTGATGAATAGTGGTATAAATAAATGTCAAATGGTAGTAGAAATTTTAATGTGTGACATTAAGGTTTAATGACTTATTTCATTGAAAATTGGGAGACAATTTGATTAGAAGTTAGAGATAAATGGACTAAACAATTACGTGTTATTAAGCATAAATCATTTAAGTGAAAGGTGGCATGACAAGTGTCATGACACCCACCAAGTATTTTTGTAAAACCTATATTATTGCCATTTGAAAGACATCTTCGTGTCTTTCATCCCAAACAAAGACACTCTCATCTTCTCCATTCTCTCCATTTATGAAACCCACTCTCACCTCACCATGTTGATTTTTATCCAACTCCTTCACTTTGTTTCTTCAAGATTCATTGTCTTCTCCTTCTT
>JANSVA010000002.1:40230584-40263905 GCA_025504915.1 Erythroxylum reticulatum | reverse complement strand
AAAAACGTGAATGAGGAATGTGGTAGATTCATGTCTTGCTTTTACATGGATGATGATTAATGATTCATGAATTGATACAGAGATGTTTTAGAGTTAGAATGAATCCTTAATGAATGTAGAATGAAGTGCAGAAAAAAATTTTGATTTATGAATGGATATTCACATGTTCTATTTTTGACGTATAAAAACGTGGATCATTAGTTATTTTAAAAATGAATTGGATTGATTATTGAAGTTAAAAAAATACAAGTGTAGTATCTTGAAATGGGAAGAATTAAGGTGATAGTTAGAAGTAAAATGAAAGTGAAAACGAAGTTGTATATGTGTAGTAAGTTGATGATGAATGTGTATATATGTCTAAGTTCTGTTATTAATGTTCATGATCAATCATGGACTATAATTTATTTATGGATGATATTGAGTTTAGATAGAGTTATAATGATGGGAAAATGAGTACAAATTGAATTATAAGTGATAGACTAAGAAAAAGAGGGGATTTAAGATGAAAGAGATGGTGAAGGGTGCTAGAAAATGTACAGATGCAGTGTTACACTAAACATGCATCTATATTTTAGACATAACTTGACTTATAGGCATCTAAATGTGATGATTTTAAGTTTAGATTAAAATAACGACGTTTGGCTATATTTTTCATGAATAAATCAAAATTTAATTCTGTCTCAAAGAGTTTCAAAATATATCTCGAAGTTGAGTTTGTGGATTCTGTCATGGTTTGAAACAGTTTGTAATATTTTTAGCATAACTTGCAGAATATCGAAACAAATTGCATGAAATTAGTTTAATTAGAAACTTAAGACATAAAGAAACAATTGTTTAGAAGAGTATTTTGCCTAAATCCTTCATATTCCTTATCAAACAGACCATGAAAGATGGACCCGAAGGTTTGTTTTGAGAATGAAGAGCTAAGAGAGGTTAAATTTTGATCTGAAATTCCATGAATTTACTTTACTGATATAGATAGATTTTGACAAAATTGTCTTCATAAAAGTTTTAGATCTTTCTTTTATATTTCCATTTATATAAAGTTTGTAATTTTTGGAGATCTGGATCAAAAGTTATGGAGAGTTGAAGTTGAGATTTCGGTGAGGAAGAAGTGGAAAAGCACTGTCGTATGACTTTTGAAATTTAAGCAAAATGCACCATCATGATGGTGATCGTTCTATTTTTATTTAAACGGGCCGGGTGTATTGAGTCAGATCTTTCACTAATTTTGAAATGAATTTTAAATGGAAATTTTTCGGAAGTGATATTTTTCTTTATATTATATATTAGATGCCATACATTGGGGTATATTGAATTTGCACTGTCGTGCTAGAAAAAACGTGATTTGTACCCTCGTGCGTATGCACGATCATGCTTTTGGAGATTTTTCTTTTTCCTGAACAGTCTTGCTTCTTTTGACCATAAATTCTTCTCTAGACCTCAAAATGACTTAATTCTTAAACCAATATATTCCTAACACATTATCCTATCTCTCCATAAAAATTGGTAGCATTCCAGATTGAATTGAAAAGGATTGATGAAATCAAAGTGTGGAACCTGTTGGAACAGTGAAATAGGATTATTTTACTGAACATACTTCAGTGTTTTGATTATATCTAGATATATAAAATTCAAAATGAGATGATTGTTTATTTGGAGTAAACTAGAGAAATAGGGATATAAATCATATGAAAAAGTCAAATTGTGATTCAATCTCTAAGATGTTGAATTTCTGGATGGAAGTTGTGCATAGTACATTGTTTGTTAATATGAATAACCCGAAAATGTTTGAGGCGTATCTTCCTAATTACTTAACCAAATTGAGTGATTTTTGTGTCAATAGAAACATAAGACATAGAGGTACACTTTTCTAAAAGAGAGTATGACCAAATTACATCAATTTCAAGTTCTGATTAAGCATGAACAATAGACCCAAACATATGTCTTGGAAAAAAATCTGAAAGTGGTTGAAGGAGAATAAATTGTGAATTTAATGGTTTTAGTAAGGCATAAACCTAAGTATAAATTATACTTATATGAGTTTTTATATGAGAATGATTTTTGTGATGAAATTGATGGATAAATACCCAGGATTGTCATTGAGCGTGCATTGTACATATTCCATATACACAAGTGTGCATAAATAAATGCTTACAATTATGCAATTATTAATATGTGTACATGGTATTGCATAAATGGGATGTGCAGGTTAAACGACTGCATTAGGCGTTTCTAGAATTCTGAAGCAATTACTAATTTGGAGCATACTGTGAATAGACCTAGATGGTCTCATTTCATTGTTTGTTTTGTTTGAATTTTGGTGTTGATTGACTACTAAATGTCTATATGAATGTGATTGATTATGTTGGTTTCCAGATAGGAGGTCCAATGATTGTGATGTTTGATTGAGATATTGAAGTGAGATGAACTAAGTGTACATAATTTGATGATAAATGTATTTTGAATGAGCATTTACATGTAAGTGAAAATATGATTCTCAACTTTAATGTTAAATAATAGACTAAGGTCCAATGATATGGGAATGTGATTGAATGGGAATATGCAAATGTGATTGATGAATTCCATTTCATGAATGCATGAAATATAATAGCAGTTGTGACCTGAATAGCCACCGATCAGAGCTTAAAGCTCAAAGTGTGAAATGAGCCTCGAGGTCAGAAAGTGATTAAGAGCCTAAGGCTCACTATGTAAAATGAGTCCTATCCCTATCGGATATGGGACAATTAGTAATGAGCTCAGTATCTAATGGATACGGGACAGTTTAGGCACTTAAAGTAAAAAATGAAAAGTGGGTCTCATATGCACTGCATATGCATAATATGAGTGATTAAATTGTATTGAATGTGAAGTGTTAAATGTGAAATGTGAAATGGTGTGATTTATATGTTACGTGACTGGGTGAGTCATCAATGATAGTTGCTCATTGAGTTCGCAAAACTCACCCAAAATTTGTAAATATTTTTCAGGACTCAGAAGAATATCCTGTTAGGCAAATGAGAGTATACATATTGTATGCAAGGGAAAGATAGAGGTTGGGATCAGTTCGTGTCAGTATTAGTATTTTCCTATTTTTGTATAAATTTGTATTCCGAGATTTTTGTAAAATAATGTATTTCGAAATTTTTATACCATATGTATATAAATGGATTTATGTTGTAATGTAAAGTCATTATGACTAAAAATGTTTTATATTGGTAATGGGCCCTAAATGGCTATTGAAATTCTATTGATTGTATTGTTATGACTAAAAATGTTTGTGAAATAAAGCAGGCCCAAATTGTTTACTGATTTTCGCGCATTTGATTGTATTCAAAAAAAATTTATGTACTGAGTTTTGACTAATTGAGTGTTCTAACACGTTGCCCTCACAGGACACAGACTCGGATATCACACAAGATGTCAAGTACATATCTTGTGGGAGTAAGGTGCTACACTAAATGACTCTCTTTCTTTAAAAGATGCAACCTAATTAGCCAGACCTATCTCGCTCTAGGAAATTAAGGACAAACTTGCATCTCTCCACCCTTATAAAGCGTCTGGACGTGATGGTTTCAATGTCAATTTTTTCAGGGAAACTTGATCTCTCACCAATAATATAGTTTTAGAAGTTGAGACGGAATTCTTTAGTAAAGGTACACTTTTTAAAGAGTTCAACAAGACTTTTATCACTTTGGTACCAAAGAACGGTAAGTTGAATAGCTTCACTGATTTTAGAACAATTGCTTGTTGCAATCCTTATACGATATCATTTCTAAGCTTATAACTCAAAGGCTCAAAGGAATTCTTCATAAGCACATTAACCACACTTAAGGTGCTTACATACCTGGAAGAATAATTGGTGATAACATTATGATATATCAAGTACTCATTACTAATTACTCCAAGAAGAAAAGCAAACCTAATTATTGTATCAAAATTGATCTCAGGAAAGCATATGATAACATTGATTAAAGCTTCATTTATGCAGGCTATGGAATTTCCATAAACATTCATATGGTGGATTGAACAATGCTTGATGACTTTTCTCATAGCATCTTGATGAATGGACAACCCACCAGTTTTTTCTAAGTAGCAAAGGGATTAGGCAAGGAGATCCTTTATCTCCATACATCTTTGCCTTAGCGATGCAAACTCTGCATAAGATCATTGAGAATGTTGTGGTAAGAAATTTCAAATACTACTCTAAATGTGTTAAATTTAAACTAACTATTCTTTTTTTTTTTTACAGATGTTGTGATTTTGCTTTTAAAAGTCGATGCCAGTTCCATCTCCACCATGATTAAAGCTTTGAAGATATTCCAAAGAACTTCAAGACTTCAAGTCAATTGTTTTAAGAATAATATCTTTCTTTCTAAGAGCACCTCAGATCTTTAGGAATCAATCTTTACCTTAACAGGGATTTAGTCACAAGATTTCCTAATGAAATATTTAGGCATCCCCATTTCTCCACTCAAATTAAAAGCAAAGGATTACACTGAACTACTTGATCAAATACAAGCCAAAATCTCAACTTAGAGCTCTAGACATCTTTCATGAGTTGGGAGAATACAACGTATTAACTCGGTTTTTAATTCCATCAACACCTATTGGGCAGCCTACTTATCTTTCCTAAGATCAATCCTAAAGTCCATAGACAATATGTTTAGTAACTTCTTATGGATAAGTAGCAAGGAGAAAAGTCACCAAAATATGGTGAAGTAGAAAGAAATATGCACTCCTAAAAATTAAGGTAGTTTGGGAATGTACTCCATTAAAACCATGAACTCAATCTTACTCCCCAAAAGACTATGGTGATTAATGGAAGACAACAATATCCATGGTGCAGATGGATACATAATTACTTCATTAAGAATAGGAGTATCTGGGCAATAGATTGTTCACACTTTCCCTCTACTATTATTAAAGTCATTCTCAAGATGAGGGACAAATACAAAGTGGACTCTTTTACGCTAATAGGTAATGGGAGGAATGTCAATTTTTGGTATGATAACTGGCTTTTAGGTGGACCATTGATTAATTCAAATGTAGTTAAATCCCTAAAGAGCTAAATACCCTTAGATGCGTCAGTTGCTACAATATTACAAGGCAAGGAAAAATTTCAGAACCTTACATTTCCTAACTTTTTAGCTAATGAAATTGTGAAACTAACTACAAAACTGAAATAGGTAAATACACTTGGAGAATTCATATGATGGTAAATTTTCAATTTCCTCTTACAAGAAGTTAGTTTTTAAATAACTTCCTAAATTTTCATATACTAAAGCCACTTGATCTAGTCATATTCAACCCCGTGCAACATTTAATCTATGGATTATGATAAAAGGCAAATTAAGAACAGTAAATAAGATAGCCAAATACACTCATCTCACCAACTGATCTTGTTTATACAGAGAAGCAAAGGAAACTAGCGCACTTATTCTTCGAATGTCATTACATTAGAGACATATGGAGGGAGCTTCATAGCAAATGCACATTAACTGCTGAAATTGATAACTAGGCAGCATCTGAACTCGTCGACTAAACTACAGAAACAACACCACTTGTAAATGCATTTGGATAGTTCTTTCTTTGACACTCATAGCTACATCAAATGAGAGAAACTTCAAAAATTTCCAAGACAAATGCATCCCTCAGGAGCAATTTTATAAACAATTGGTACAACAGATTTGGCTCCAAATTAGCTTACAAAAGCATAATTTTCAGCACCTGTCATACCTATTTATATATTGGAATGTGTAGATTGGTTCAAGCTATGGTAGAGAAGTTTAATGATAGAGTAAGTAACAATTCAATTTAGGACCCTAAATGACTGTAGTGGCTCACAAGGTGGGAAGACAATAGCTAAGTCATGTTGGCATACTAGGTGAGACAATAACAACATGCATGGTGGAAATCACAGCATACAAGGTGGAATGTTAACAACATGTATGGTGGGACAATAGCAACCATTGACGAGTATTTTTAGGAGTGAAGATGGATTTGCGTGAAGTTAGGATTTTACATTTAAAGTTATATATGTTTCTGTTAGATGTTCAGGTAAGGTGTCCTTAGTTGTTTCTAAATACGGTCGGTACACTACTTTGTAAGTTATAACAATTTCAATTCGCCTCAAGGCCTAATACATTGAAATTTAAAAAAAAAAGTAAATGAAGCCTAATAAAGGGGATGTGATGGTACATTAAAGACATTGGGTTAAAGTTTAGTCTACGTGGTAGTATAATGTTCAATAAAGAGATGTATACTTCATATATAAGATATAACTTTGTTTTATAAACTTAATAAAGTATTCATTGTTATTCAATAATAAAAAACATTTTATCATCTCTTAATTCCATTTTCATTAGTGAAAATTTGTTAAACGGTGGTCTTTATGACTTATATTTGTAGCATTCTAATAAAGTAGTTACAAATACTGATAGTATTATAATAAAGTAGTTACAAATATTGAAAAAAGGAATTTAACCTAGGAGAAATCATTCACCTTATGATATAAGAGACATTTCCTTTCTTTGAAGGAAATGATTGACAAATTGATGAAGGATGAAATCCTCCATATTTTTTAGTTTATGGTGATATTAATAGTGCATATGTAGATTATATTATAGGAAAACTCATTAAAAGTAAGAAGAAATATGCTACTAGAAATAATGGGATGTTAGAGATAATGTACAAATATATTAATGGATCTTTGAATCCCATAATAGATAGAAATAAGTTTTTTGTGATTTATATTGATTATTACTCTTAATATGATTAATGATATCTTATCAATAATAAGTTTGAGATCTTAAAGAAGTTCAGAATATTTAAGATAAATGATGAGAAGCAACTTAAATAGACTTATTAAACTTGATAGGTCAAATCTTGGTGGAGAGTACTATAGTAAACATGGATATTTAGGCTAAGGAAATGACCTTTCGCTAAGTTCTTTTAGGGTTATGACATAAGTACACAATACACCATGTCATATACATATGATAAAAAGAAAAATCACATTCTAAGGGACATAATGAGGAGCATGATGGTGAGATCAAAACTTCCTTAATATATATAGGCGAAGCACTAAAGAAAACACTCAGCTTCATAAATCATATTCCTAGTTAATTAGTTTCCAGAAGTCTTTTTGAATTTTGAACAAGTAGGAAGCCTAATTTGAACCATTTGAGTATTTAGAGTTTTCCAATTGAACTAATCATTTATAACCCACCAAAAAAAGAAGTGGATCTTAGGATAACTCCTAAGTTATTTACATGTCATCTTGAAGGTTTGAAAGGCTACATGTTTTACTATTCTAGTCATATTTCCAAAATTTTTGAGTTGTTGACGATAAAGTTCTTTTTTAGAATGACGTAGTAAATTTACCATTAAGAGCTCAAGTAGTTGAGGAGCTTGAGTTAGTAGCAATATATGTTCCTATTGTTTATGAGAGACTTGTTGAAGTACTTCAGAGATACATATTATAAGACGAAGTTGTAGTTCCTGATGTTAGAGATGAGATGTGTGTTATTGAGAATGCTATGGTGGATACTCAACTTTATCATTTAGCATCATTGAGATTTTTATAAAGAGATAGAAGGCCTATACCATTATATGATATGTTGTTATTTACATAAGCGAGACTAATAATTTTTTAGGAGATACTTCGGGTCATATTACCTATGATGAAATAATGATAAGTCATCATTCTAATAAATAGATGATGATGATTATGGAGGGCCCAACAATTATGATTGAGATTTAGTTTGCATTCTAAATAGTTTCAAAACCATTTGTTATATCTAAGTGTTCAAGACCAAAATAGATGCTAAAGGCAATATTGAGAGGTTCAAAGTAAGCTTATGGCTAAAGAGTACACTAAAAAAGTGGACTATATTGAGACTTCCTCACTAGTCTCAATGAAGGATTCATATATGATCATTATGACTCTAATAACTCATTTTATTTATGAGCATCACCATATGAATATCAAGAAAACATTTTTAAATAATGATCTAGTAAAGAAGGTGTATATGTAAAAGTTCAAAGGTGCATGCTAAATGGTTGAAGAATTTCACTAAAAGATTTAATATTGTTGATTCAGTTTCTAGACCTATCAAATTTTATTGTGATAACTCATATTATACTATTTTACAATAATATAAATAACATTTATAGTGACAAGTGTATAAAGATTAAATACTTTAAGAAGAGTTGTATCTTAAAAGAGCTCTAAGAAGTCTGTTGTAGTGAATTCAGTCATAAAAGCTAAGATTATAGCTTGTTTTAAGACAAGAGTACATGCTAAGTGGTTGAAGAATTTTGTTAAAGGACTTAATATTGTGGATTCAGTTTCTAGGCCTATCAAATTTTGCTTTGATAACTCATATATTGTACTCTTCTCCAAGAATAAAAATAACATCGATGGACCAAGTGTATTAAGATTAAATACTTTATGTTTTGAGGATAAGTTGACGATAATGTTATATTTATAAGTACATTGTCATCATAAACATATTAGTTGATCCACTGACTATGGTGCTTAGGCCTATAAATTTTCATATAAATGTAGAAAACATGAGTATTATGTTTTCTAATAATGTTTTAATATAGTAAGAGTTTGTGATTGCTATGTTGTAGTTCTCCAGTACTTGATATTAATAAATTTTCAAAATTTTGTACTTGATTAATGTATTATGATGTTTTAAATGTAAGCATGATGTTATCTAATTGTATACATGTATATATGATTATTTATCCTAGCATGTGTTATGGATTCTTTATGGAAGTAGATGGTTTATGTAATGATTAATTTTTATGATAATGACTCTTTATAGTATAGGTCATTTTGGTTATTAATCTATATATAAGGCTAATGATAATTTTCAGGGATCATGGGTCCTATTTTAAGACTACTACTACTACTACTACTACTACTACTACTACTACTACTACTAGTATTATCTTTTTCATATTATCTTTTTTATTTATATTTATATTGATTATATTATTATAAAATGTATCTTTTATTATTATTCATTATTCATTATATTTTATTATAGTTTTATTTATTTATTTTTTAGTCTTGATTTTTTTCTTGTGAATCTATTAGAAGTACTCCCCCTACTAGTTAGAAGTAAAGTTGCGTATTTCTGGATCTTTCCATACCCCACGTCTCAATATGATTTCTACTGAGGTATTGTTGTTATTATATAAGGCAAAGCAAACTATAATAGTATTACACCAAAGAGTTTAGTTAGTGAGTTATGTATTTCTTGTGATTATAGGGGTTGTATGTTGATTAAGATATTGATTAAATCTATTTATAAGTACTCAAAATTAGTTGTATCAAATAATAAGTTCTAAAGTATTCCAGAGTATCCTACAAAAACTATAATTAATAAACTTATTAATCCTAATTAAAAATGAATAGGGGTGACAATGGGTTAGCCCAGGCCCCAATTAAAAAAAAGGCGTTGTTTTACACATTTAATTTTTTAATTATTTTAAAAAATTGGGGGGATCCCTAAAAATGAAACTAAATAAAACAAGAATGTATAAAAAGGAATTAGATCACTAACTAGTGAAAACAAGACAATTAAGTGGTAAAAAGGAATCAAAATAAACAAATGTTAGGATTTTTTTTGGTCCATTTATAAAGAATTCCAATTATTTTGCAAGATTAATTATCAATATTGAAATAATAATTAACCTCAGGTATCCATCCCTCTCTGAAGGCATAGAAATATATTCAATTAAGGAATTGTCACCACTCATATATGCAATTAACCTTAATTAAACTTATTAAGTAATTAATCCACTTAGTTATCACTCTCTAGTTTCGGAAATCTATTTTTCTAAAATGTAAACTGTTTTAGTACATAGATGTGCAATTAACCTTAATTAAATTCATTAAGTATAGTTAATTTATTTTGATATAAACTATTTTAGGAAATATCATTCTTTGATCCTAAAATATTTTTTCTCCTAATGCATAGATTACTCCTTACCTTTCTATCCTTCATACAATGCATAATATTGAATGTGTAATGGCTAGAAATAGATCTAATAATTAAAATCAAATAAAATAAATTCAACCAAATACTAATTCCTTATTTATTAATAATTGAAATATTCATCACAAAATATGTCCCTAATCTTAAATAGGGATTTGAGTTCATTAATATAATGAAAATAAAACTAAAACTAAAACTAATCAATCTTAATATGAAAGAAATAAGAGAAAGAAAGAACTAAAAGAGTTATTATGATTCTCCTCTAATCTTACTCTAAATCCCTCCTTGATATTAATAAATCCTAAAACTATTCTAAATCATAAGGTGGTGGTCACACACCTTCCTTCTAAGTTAACCCTAATAGGATTATTTACACCTATGGTTATATAATAGAATCATAAGGTGATTGAAATTATGTTTTTGTGGGTCCTCATAATTTGCTACATGACTAATGTTAGAATAGCTTTTACATGGATGCAGGATATCTTATGGAACTCCACTTTTCCTTTCCTTACTCAATGTGTAATTGTCGCATGACACCAACTTGTAACTAGCACTATTTAGGTTCTTTTTCTTTAGCTCCTAAATCCTAAAAAAGACAAGCATCTATCTCCTAACTGTACCTAAGGCTTATTAGGCCTTTTTTCACTAAAGTCTCTAATTTTTGAATCTTGCTATCCCTAAAAATGAAACTAAATAAAACAAGAATGTATAAAAAGGAATTAGATCACTAACTAGTGAAAACAAGACAATTAAGTGGTAAAAAGGAATCAAAATAAACAAATGTTAGGATTTTTCTAGTTCATTTATAAAGAATTCCAATTATTTTGCAAGATTAAGTATCAATGTTGAAATAATAATTAACATCAGGTATCCATCCCTCTCTTAAGGCATAGAAGTATATTCAATTAAGGAATTGTTACCACTCATATATGCAATTAACCTTAATTAAGCTTATTAAGTATAATTAATCCACTTAATTATCACTCTCCAGTTTAGGAAATCTATTTTTCTAAAACGTAAACTGTTTTAGTATGTAGATGTGCAATTAACCTTAATTAAATTCATTAAGTATAGTTAATTTATTTTGATATAAGCTATTTTAGGTAATATCATTCTTTGATCCTAAAATATTTTTTCTCCTATTGCATAGATTATTCCTCACCTTTCGATCCTTCATACAATCCATAATATTGAATATGTAATGGTTAGAAATAGATCCAACAACTAAAATCAAATAAAACAAATTCAACCAAATACTAATTCCTTATATATTAATAATTGAAATATTCATCACAAAATACGTCCCCAATCTTAAATAGGGATTTTAGTTCATAAATATAATGAAAATAAAACTAAAACTAATCAATCTTAATATGAAAAAAATAAGAGAAAGAAAGAACTAAAATAGTTATTACGTTTCTCCTCTAATCTTACTCTAAATCCCTCCTTGATATTAATAAATCCTAAAACTATTCTAAATCATAAGGTGGTGGTCACACGTCTTTCTTCTAAGTTAACCCTAATAGGATTATTTATACGGGGACTGATCCCCTGGCCTAACAACCCTGTACCAACCTTGTCCTAATGCATCTCAGCCATCCGTTTATGTAGGACCTACATAAATGGATGACTAAGATGCATTGAGATAGGGTTGGTACAAGGTTGTTGGGCTAGAGGATTTGAGGGGTATTTATACCTATGATTATATAATAGAAGCATAAGGTGATTGAAATTATGTTTTTGTGGGTCCTCATAATTTGTTACATGTCTAATGTCAGACTAGCTTTTACATAGATGCAGGATATCTTATGGAACTCCACTTTTCTTTACTCAATGTGTAATTGTTGCATGACACCAGCTTGTAACTAGCATTATTTAGGTTCTTTTTCTTTAACTCTTAAATCTTGAAAAAGACAAATCTTGAAAAAGACAAGCATTTATCTCTTAGCTGTGTCTAAGGCTTATTAGGCCTTTTTCACTAAAGTCTCTAATTTTTGAATCTTCAAGCTTAAGTTGATTATGATGCTTTCTATAGGCCTATTTTTCATTTTGCTCGCTTTCAGTTAACTCCAATATCTCCTCAATAAGTTATATGTGGTGAAAGTTACACTCAAATTTGGGATTTCTTCTTTAAATCATCACTTATAAGACAACTAACTAAATATAGGAAAACATTATATAATTTCACATAAAAACATTTCATAAATGTGTTAAATCACGACTAATTTAACCTCTAACAATATGCAAAATATAGACTTATTAGATATATTAACTATAATAAACCAATATGACTTAAATTGAGTTATTTGTGCTAAAATATTTTTCAAAATTTACGCATAAACTTACTAAATTTGTTATTTGATCCAATCTAGTTATTTTTAAAGTTTTTTTAAAGAAATTATTAAATTATAATTAGCTTTGCTCAAGTGAGATAAAATGTTAAAAAAAATTATCAGGGATACAATTACTTACTGTTTTGTTTTACCATTATGTCCAATTAAGATGTATAAGCTTATAGTAATATTTGTAATCTTATTTTGAACTTGATCTTTTTCAACATGTTTATTAGATTTAGTATGGCCATTGTGCAAGGTTATTAAGACACCTTAATGATAAATATCGAACCTTTAACTAATAACACCAAGTCTCTCTTATCACATCATTACCATATGTATAAATGACTTATAAATGGTTAAGTTTATACCATTTATAATCTGACTTAAAATAGTGAAAAAGATCATAAAAGAGTTATGTCATCTTACAATTTCAATTTTCTTCAATAGAAGAGTCAATAATCTAAAGAATTACAAATAAGTTGTCCAATCCAAGTATTATTAATACACTTTGAGTATTCATGCATCAATTACTAAAGTATATTGACTAATCTTATAATCATTTTCATTTGATATATATAATATGTACAAGCAATTCTCCCAGCATTTTCTCAATTTTATTTTCATTTGTCAAATGACTTTTGTTTACAAAGAGTAACCTCTCAACCTGAGGCCTGCCTTATACTCCAATATCTTCTGATTCCATATAAAAGTTTGAACAATAATCCTCCTAGTCTCAAATCAAAATGTTACCCCTAAACTTTTACTCCATTGATTTTTTAAACTCTATTGTTCCTTACATCTTCTCAAAAGATCTAGTAAAGGGCCTAGCTGCTTCCAACTGACTTGAAGAAATAAGTATCCGTTCATGCATAATTAGATTTGGTACGTGTGTGTGGTCGATGCTTTAAAGGCCAAATTGGCAGTGTGTTTGTATAGTCATTGAAAGAGAGAAAAAAAAAAGAAAAAGAAAAGAAGGGTAAAAGGCAAGTGACAACGCACTTAAGAGACCAAATATCAAGTGGGACTTGCACACTTTGATTAATGGTGTATGATGTTATGAACAGTATTCCTATATTACATATATGCCATCCCATTTTTAGTTTGAAATATGATTCCACGTGAATGACCCCACATTCTCCTCCTATCGCCTTTGAGTGCGCTTTCTAGTCAAAGCATAGACAGCCAAAGTAAACAAGTAGACTACAATTATTGAACCACTATATATGATCAATCCAGCAACTTCCATATTTCAAGCTCTTATGTCAACACTTAAACGTTTCTCCACTTCTGTTTTATACACCAAATTCATTTGTAAATGTGTAGAGAATACTCAAATGTAACATTGGAACAAAGAACTCATCTACTAATGGAGTCGAGATGGGCAATTGTAACAGGAATTGGCATTACGAGCCTCCTTCCAAATGAAAATAGAATTGAACCCATTTTGGTTTATCAGATTGGCCCAAATCTCTAGTTGCTTGGAGTCCACTTGCTCTTCTATACAAATGTCCTTGGAAACGAGGATTCTGTGATAAGCAAAACAATGTTGTCAAAAACTCCTAATAGTATAATTCACAGCATGCTGACCTCCAAGCCATTCAGCAGTTGTTTCCGTAAGATTTTTGTTGGCATCCCACTAGCCTCTTAATGAATGAAAAACTATCAATCACTGTGCTTAATCTACACCATATTGACCAAGGTTGCATATAAATGGTTCATCACTCTGAACATGGGCCTAATGGACCTCTCCAACAAACAGAAAGTAGCAGAAAACAAAAATAAGTTTATACTGACCCATGTGGTAAACACAAACAATGAGGCTAAAAACGTTAATAAAACAAACAACAATTCACAAGAGAACTGGGCTTTTCATAGTCAACGTCAACCGAGTTGTTGTTTTTAATTTAAATCTCTATCTGTCCATATATATATAGAGTATGATTACTGATCCACTCAATCATATCTAATAAATTTCATTAAATAGATGTACATATTGCTTGGAATTTAGTGAGAGTAATGATGTACCACCTACCTTGTGTTTAGGTGCTACACAGCTCACCTTGTACCGAAACAAAATCCGTGGGTGCTAGTAAAAAGGATAATGGCACAGTTATGCCTTCTCGTTTGGCAGAACCCCTCCTCTTATTATTTTGTGTTCTTGCCAAGGACAATTACAGCTATCAAAAGTGAACTTCGATTGACATTTGCCCTTTCAAAGGACATCAGAACGCAAGCAGGAAATTGTCTCAATTGCTACTGACAAGTCTCCAGTGTTCAGCTTTATAATTTGTCACTTTTAAGAGGGCAGAAAGTTGCTGTCTTTTTTCTAAAGGTTAGAGCATACTGTTTTACTTATCCACATAGTTTTGTGCAGATTTGTAATGAATGAATGAGATTTAACAAACTAGGGTTAAGATTGATTAAGAAATGAATATTACTCGTTGCTTTTCATATTGCAACTTGCAATAACGTAACCCCCAAATGTGATCTCCTATCTAGGGACAGTTCGGGGACACGCCATCTTCCAACATTTAGGTCCATTGAAGAGGCCTTGTAATAAATGCTTGCTTGTCCCAATACCCATACTCGTTATAATTAAAATTCCAAGTCAACAATGCTCAAATTCAATAGTTTGATTGCTCCAATCCCCTATTTTTGGCTGAGGGAAAGCTGAAGCTAACCAAGATTCCAGACCGCTGGTCAATCCTTGGATCAAACACTAATAAATTACTCCCACTTGGCCTGTCTCTGGTAAATCTTTCTTCAGGTCAAACCTATGAAAATTTCTAAAAATAAATGATCATACGTTTGGGCATTGGGCAGTCAAATAAGACATTTGAGGTCAAGTCCTTATTAGTTATATATTTATAATACATTAATTAATTTAATGATTAATAAATTTCAGTGTCCCTTTTAGATTTAGACACGTGGCAAACAAATTTTGGGCCATCTCCAGCTTCCACATATTTTGAACTTATTTTCAGTCACTCAATATCTGGCAATTACCTGAACACGAAAATGACACAAAATCTGATTTAAACAAATGAGCCAGTGGAAATGACCAATTTGACCAATATCATAAAAAGGTTATAAATGCACCCGTACAAAACTAGGAGTAGAAAAGACTCTAGATGAGGACAATTGGGTCATTCAATTAATTGGAATGGAGAGGAATGGCTTGCGGAGGTGGCAATGTCCTGCTCTCACCAAGTCCCAATACACAAGCATAAACGCAGTCTCTTCGGGCAGTTAAGCTGCTCCAATCTCTCCACCTACCTGCTCTTCGTTTTTCTCTCTGAACTCCTCATTCTCTTTCTCTACAGCTTCCTTTCTTTTATTAGTATTCGTTTCCGTTCCTTCAAACTCCTTTTGCACTATCTGTTGTGCTCGTCTTTGCAAAATGCCTCTGGTGAGGTTTGAAGTGAGGAATGAGTATGGTTTAGGGCGGCCTGAGCTTTATAAGGAAGCTGATAAGGAGGACCCCAAGGCAGTGCTTGACGGCGTTGCGGTTGCTGGCCTCGTCGGGATCTTGCGCCAGTTAGGCGATCTTGCTGAGTGTGTTTTTATCTCTCTTTCTCTGTTTTTCCCCAACTTTTAAGTTTTGGTTTAGTAGTAATGTTTGTAGAAAGTTCCTTTTTTTTGTGCGTGTGTTAAATGAACAGAATGGTTTTTATGACAGTTAATTTGCAGTAAGTTGCTTTGATCATTTGATTGAAGATAAGGTCTTTTCTTTTTAGTTTTTACTCTATGAGGCGCTGAAGAAAAATGGCTTCGAATTTGCATTATATGGTATGTAGTTGTGGAGAGAAAAAAAAAAGGGAAACATTGAGAGAATCCATTTAAAGGTACTTGTGATATTGGTGTTGGAGTTTCTCGTTCTTGGTTAATGCTATGTAGTTATTTGTTTATGTTAAGTGGGTTAGTCTTAGTTTTCTGTTTTATTAAGTTATTTGGCTTTGAAGTAGTCAATCTACCTAGTTGCTGTAAAACCCAAGTTGTGACGTTGTGGTATTTCTGAAAGAAATTTGTTGATTGATCTCGTTAAGAGTTCGAGAGTTTATCATTGTTGTGGACCTTTTCTTTTGTTCCGCCAAAGGCTTTTTTGCTAAAAAAAAAACTTTAGGCCAATTCAAACACTTGTTAGCCTGATTGCAGACAGTTTGATTTAATGGCCAATTTCAGTTCTAGGCATGACCGGTATATGTATTAACTATTTCCTATTTGTGCTTTTCTCTGCATCTATCAAAATTTTTTGTTGATTGTTGAGATTGAAAATAGCAGCACATATGAATCTGATTTGCCTTTAGTGGACTACTGGAGGTATTTGCTTAAATTGGTATCTAGATTAAAGGAGATAGGAAGATTACTCCTTATGCTCAACTTATTTCATTCTCTAAAATGTCTTATCTGGGATGTTATGAGATTTATTGGGTTAAGTGGCAGCTCCCTGATGAGGTTGATGCTCCATATGTGCATCTTGTACCAAATGGAATTTTCAGACATGCTATTATACCACACCTGCTAACACCATGATGTGAAACTGTGATTGGGAAGTCTCTTTGTCTTGGAATATGACATTTTTGGTTCTTTTCTTATACTGTTCTTCCATATCGTTCCAAATTCTGAGAAAAGATATTTCAAACAGCAAACTTTCTCTTCTTTGGAGTTTGCAAGTTTAACAGTAAAATTCTTTGGCTCCTATTTATTCGTTTTGTTCTTCTCTTCTTATACGTTTAAACTTTCACATGTCTGTATATAACAATGTGAGCGGAGCAAGGCACTTCTTTGAGTTGATGCAAATCTTTCATGACTCCTTAGATGTGTTTTTTATAGAGATTAAATGGTTAGTGTATTTGTTGAAATGAAGACTTGATTTCCATTATTTTTCTTTGTGATTATTTATGTACTCTTAACCCAAGTAGCATTTAAACACATTTGTAGATTTGCAGCAGAAGTTTTTCATGGCTTACAGGAGCAAGTAACAACTACATCTTCTAGAAGCCATAAATTGATGGTTCGTGTGCAAAGAATTGAAGTTGCATTGCCTTCTCTTGAGAAGGCTATACTCTCTCAAACAAGCCATATACATTTTGCTTACACAGCTGGTACGACCCTTTTTGCACATATGATTATTGTTCTTCTACATCTGTCATTTTTCTTCAAGAGCTTTTTGAATGTTTGAGCTTATTTGGCTCTTTAGGCTCAAGCCTACGTTTGTGCTATGTAGTTTATGTTCAAATTATCACTAATTAACAAAATTGTAATTATTATGACTAGAGTATACAAGTCAGTTGTTTTATTAGCATTTGCCAATCATTATTGATCTAGAGCAACCATAGGTTCTACTAATTTGAAAATTTTTCTGTTAGTGAGATTTCCCAGTTGTATTAGCATTTGAACATGGTGGATGTTGACAAATGCCTAGTTAAGCCTAGAAATAATCTAAATCATATGACCTTTTAAGCTTTTGTTATGGATGAATTGGTTGGTTTAGTCATATTTAAGAGAGGGGACTACATTTTTGGTTATTTAGTTTTTGAAACAAGAGAAATATGGGAAGGAATTGATAATGCTATCATAAATCCCTTAAACTAACGAGGACGAATAACTTAGCTTGATTTTGGACAATCATTGATGTATGTCAACAAAAATCTTGTTTTGAGGAAGATAATCAATTTGCTTATGGATTTTGTAATCAAGAGAGGAAAAATGATTTCTCTATATACTTTTATTCATAGGAATGATACATATATAGTCAAATTGAAAGTATACCAATTAGGCGTATAATTAAACTTATGACTAAGCCTAATTAGGCCTATAATTAAACTTATGACTAAGCCTATGATTAAGCTTATAATTAAGCCTAAAATATATGCATTCTACAACACTCCTCATCAAGTTGGAGTATAGATATTAATGCCTAGCTTGTTATAAATATAATTCACCGAGCCCCATTTAGAGCCTATGTAAAAATATCTCTAAGTTCTCTAATTTTATATCTTATAAAGATCAAGTTTTGTTACATCTTTTCATGAACAAAATGATAATCGATCTCAATATGTTTAGTTTGTTTATGAAACACAATATTTGAAGCAATGTGAAGAGAAATTTAGTTATCACACCACAACTTTGTTGGTATTGAGGCTTCAAGACTGACTTCAGTTAAGAACTGGTATATCCTCATTATGTCACACATAGATTGTGCCATGGCTTTGTGTTAAGATTCTATACAAGATTGAGACATGACATTTTGGTTTTTATTTTTCATCAAATTATCTCCAACACAAACAACATAGCTAGTGGTTGATTTCTAGTCTATCTTGGAAGCTTCCTAATCTACATATGAGAAACACTCGATATGAGTATATCGATGATTGTCATATAGTTTTCCTCATCCAAGGGCTCCTTTTAAGTAACCTAAAATTTGTTCTAAAGCAAGTCAATAGTGAACTATTGGGAAAGACATGAATTGGCTTACAATACTAACATAATATGCGATATCAAGACGATTTACTATAATATAGTTTAATTTCAGAACTAATCTTCTATGTTTCTTAGGATTTTCAAATAAGTCTCCGTCTTTTGTAAGTTGTAAACTATGTAGTATTGGAGCATTGCATGGCTTAGCCCCCAACTTTTTAGCTTCAGTTAATAAGTCAAGCACATATTTCCTCTAAGATAAGAAAATGCCTTTCTTGTTTCTTGTTATCTCAACTATCAAAAGATACTTCAAACTCCTAAATCTTTCATGTGAAATCCCATAGTATCACTTCGATCGTAAAAAATTTTCAATGCCTAACTAAAAATTTCAAATAAAGCATAGGGACTTTGTTTTAAAACGGATGGGACTTTTGAAGATGACAAACTTTCCTATACTCCCTTGAGCAAAAGACGTTTGTGGTTGCTTTCTATAAACTTCCTATTGAAGGTCATTATGTAAGAAGGCATTTTTGATGTCCAACTAATATAAAGGCCAATCATGAATAGTTTATTGAAATTAATAAACTAATAGATGTCAATTTAGCAATAGGAGAGAAAGTGTTAGGATAATCCACACCCTAAGTCTGAGAAATTGCTTTTGCCATAATTCAAATTTTAAGTCAAGCTACTGATCCATCAAGGGTGAGTTTGATTGCAAACACCCATTTACATCTAATATCCTTTTGTCATACAGGCAAGTTCACTAAATCCCACATACCATTAGCATCTAAGGCCTTTGTCTCTTCTATCATAACATCACACCACTCTAGAAGAGATAAAGCTTCATGAACATTTATTGGAAGAGTCGTAGAATCAACGGAGACAACAAAGGAACAAGAAGAGGAAGATAAGTGACCATAAGAAACAAAGGATGAGATATGATAAGTGCTCTAATGATTACCTTTGCATAGGGCAATTGGTAGTATCAGATCATTGGTTCTTGGATCTAATGTTGAAAAAGAGATAGGTGTTGAACATGTACTGGGAGGTTCTCATCTTTTGGAATAAACCTTGCTAATAGGTGGTGATGGGGGTTGTGTAGGAATATTAGATGTAGGGGCAACATTAGGTGATTGATAAGTGACCTTATAAATATTGGAAGAGGTTGAAGAAGTAGAAAAGAAAGGAATGTGTTCCTAAAAGGTGACTTCAATTTACATAAGTTACTTGTTAAGATTAGGACAATAGAATTGGTTCCCCTTTTGTAGAAGAGAGTGACTTAGGAAAACACATTTTAAAGATTTGGTGTTAGGGATGACAATGGGTTAAGCCGGGCCAAGTCAGTGATGCCATGCCCAAGGCTGGACTCCACTGGGCCGAAAGAGGCTCGCCTGATCAAAAATTATTATTATTATTTTTAAATTGGCAAAACGACGTTTTGCCTTAACTAGTCGGGCCTTAGGCTAGGAAAATTGGGTTGAGATCTGATCAACCTGGGCTTGGCCTGTTGACTTTTGGCTGTCCGGGCATGGGCCCTTTTGCCATACATATTTGGGATTTAACTTAGTTACTTTAGGACAAAAATCATGAGTAAATTAAGTGCTACCAGATATTCAGGGTGTCATAGTAAACAAGGGTTTAGTAATAAAAAGGACACTAAGGAATCTTACCACAAAGAACAAATGAAGACATGCAATTAATTAGAAAGCAGGTGTGGAAACTGCATCAATTCAAAATTGCTTAGGAACGGGCATTTGGAATAAGAGTGCCCTAGTTGTTTCAAGGAGAGGTCTATTTTTCCTTTCAACCAGACCATTTTGAGACACGGTGTGAACACAAGAGGATTAATGAAGAATGCCATTTTGAATCATTTAAGTTTGTAAAGATGTGAAAAAAAAATATTTTGGTGTTATCACTTCTCAGAGTATGCATAAAAGCATTAAATTGTATTTAAATTTTAGTACAAAAGGTAGTAAAATGAAAAAGCAATGTAGAACAATTCGTCATTACATAAAGCAAAGTCACATGAGAAAAATCATCAACAAAAGTAATAAAATACTAAAATCTAGTTTTGGACATAACAGAATATGGACTCCAATTATTAGAATGAACTAACTCAAAGGGAAAATATCTCTTTCAGTGATACGTGGTATTGAAGATAGATGATGATTTTTATATACTGACACATGACTCATTATATAAGGAAGATGCATCATGAAACTGAGAACATAACTTCTTGAATAGAGGTAAGGAGGGATGTCTTAACGAACAATATGCTTCAAAAGGGTTAAAACCTGGACAAGTTATGGGCTTGGACACTTAGGTATCCAAAATGTAGAGATTTCCTAATTCAAGTCATTTACCAATAATTTCTTCGTCATGTGATCTTAAAAGGAACAATGACTAAAAATAAATACATCAATTCTGAGCAGGATTTGCTAACAAATATTAAATTAAAAGAAAGTTTTAGTTGGCTAACGACAAAGGATAAAGAAAGTGATGGGTAGGATTAATAGTTCCAAAAGCAAGAATATAGGAAGTAGAACTATCGACTAAAGTAATATGAAAAGGAGATCTGTGTTTTTGAAAAGTTGGGAAGAGATTAAGATTACATATGATTTAAGGTACCATAATCAATGAAGTTACGTAATTGAACAATGACAAGAACAAGATGCGATGCACTTTTTAATACTTCTTGGTACTAAGTGATGGTAGTCAACAATCAACAATGATCTCTGAGGGGAGAACTACAGGTGAAATGATGGTGAAGTGAATCGATGGTGACGTCTCTTTGGCAACGGTCAATGGTTGTGTTTGATGGCATAAGTCATGAGTAGTGACTGAAGATGGCAAGGTGGTGTGTTTAGCGGCTTCTAGCGAGTGTGAGAGGTAGGGGACTTATGCAACATAAGCTAAAGACCTCCTCCTGGCAAATTGCGACATAACTTGCTAAGGACTGAGCAAGCAAGAGTTGGAGACAATGACCCTATTTGGTAAACAACAGATTACATTAGCTATTAGCTGTTAGCTGTTAGCTGATAGCTGATTCTATCAGTTGATTTGACCAGCGGATAACATCAGCTATTTATTAAAGATGTTTGGTAAAATTAGCTGTTGATATGTAAAATAACTTATGAGGGCATGATTTAACTTCCAATTTGGAGTTTTAGCTAGACTTATTGTTGTTGTCTGCAGAATTTAATTAATTATGTTAATATCACAATTACTTTCCTTGGTTATTCTGTTTTCCATTTTTAGTACTCGAGGCAATTCACTGTAGAGAAGTACATATGTGTAAAAGTTTCTTTAGAAAATTGATCCTTTGATAGTCACGAAACATGGAATGAATGTCATGTTCCTTAGGAAGGAAGCTTTTGGCAATCTGAAATTTTGTGAAATGTAGGAAAGAAGCTGTTTCTTCTTTTTTGACTTGATTACTCTTTTCCCTCTGACCTAATGTAACTCAAATTGCAAGTTATCTACAGCTGAATGTGCATGCATCAGGTATTGAAAATTGTTGCTTCTCAACTGTTTAAACTCATCAGCATTAGTTATTATGTTGCTAAAACCTGCCCTATGACATGCTTATAATTATGTTGGATACTTCTATAGTTTGAAATCTTATGGTTTGTTTAGTTGATCATGGTCTTTTATAATAACGGATGCCCATTTTCCGATACGAGACTTCAGCTGTTAATTCTTTTTCCTGTAATATGATGTGCTGTATTCATTTGCTCTTCCATTTGATGTTCTGGAATTTTCCAAGTTATCTCAATTACTTAACATAAAGCAGCTGGATTATAGGTTCCAGATGGCACCCTCGCATTCAAAATGAACAAAACCATTTCATCAATAATGACTTGCCGAGATTCATCATGGACTCCTATGAAGAGTGTCGAGATCCTCCACGTTTGCACTTGCTTGACAAGTATGATGATCACTCCCCACTGTCAGATTTCAATGCGTGATGATGTATGCTCAGGATTTTCAGTTTTATATTATTCATCATTGGTCATAAATAAATTTGTTTTGCCATTCAGATTTGACACCGGTAGCCCAGGATCTTGTCTGAAGAGATATTCAGATCCAACTCTCTTCAGAAAAAGATTGAGCAACTTCAAGGAGCCAGAAGTCGGGAAATTCCAAAGAGATAACAAAGCTCATAAAAACAAGGTATCTTTAGACAGTACCAGAATTTTGATTATCATCAAAAGTACCATATCTAATGGTGAATTCTGATATTCTAATTATGCCTCTACAGTTAAATTTAATAAGCTGGTTCTCTGCTATAGATGTAATCAAATAAAAATATATGCTCCATCAATTATACTTTTGTTGAACATGTCAAACCACTAATGTAAAATGGACAGAAAAAAGGGTGGTCATTGCAAAGGAATGGCGATTTGTTGCGTCCTGTTTCAATTACAAATCATGGTGGCAGGTATAGTTTATAAATGGGCTTATCTGTATTAATATCATAAAAGTGGGTTAATTTTACTTTCTTGCATTTGGTGAAATCTGGGTTGATATTTGATTGGGCAGAGTGCAATTCACTCCTCCAACTGCCAATGCCCACCCTTCTCCTGTGCACACAGCCTCTACAGTTGACATGGCATTAAAATATTATATGGGCGATCGCACTAATTCTTTTGATACGAGAACTGGTTCATGGAATAAGGAATCTTTCCTTCACTTAAGTTCTTCCTCGCAACTTGAAGGAGAGGAACTCTCATCAAGGTCCATTGAACAGAATGATATGCACAATTCTAGTTATCCTAGTGGGCAACCTTGGGTTACAGCTGATGACTTTACACGCAGTTTATCGACTGAGAAGATCACTGATAGTTCATCATGTGTTACAAGGGATGAAAAGGCAGAAATAGCGGAGCCTGAAGGTCAACATTGTGATGAAGTTGAAGCTCCAGAAACACTCACAACAGACTTTGACCTTGATGTACAAGAGAGGAAATTCATGAGGCCTGTGCATTCTGATCAACCAGATGCTGTACATGATGAAAGGACTATGAAATCAAGCACCAATATGGACGAGCTTGATGAAGATGAGAGTGAGCCGGACTATTATATGGATGCACTCAACATAATAGACACGGAATCCGAGAATGATGTCACACTCAACCCAATAGAAACAAAATCTGAGAATGACGTGGATTTCCAAACAAAACATGAAGTGGGCATTGCTTATTCCGATTGTAAAAATGGAGGAAGTGGTAGTGAAGTCCTAGAAGTCACAGAAGATATTTCAGAGCATTTTCTGTCTAAAGCTGATTCTCATACTTCATCTGATTTATCACCCATTGAAATAGCCTGTGATAAGTCCAAATACACTGCATCAGAGGGTTTTGCTAATGAACAGCTAACTACAAATTTAGAAAATATAACACATGAATGCACCACACATATTTCTGATCATCATCGATCTAATAATGAGCACCACACCTCATCTGATATCTCCCAAAAGGAGGAAGTCCTTTGTGAATTTCCCACATCAATCCCCTCGAAGAGTTCTACCGATTTACAGGCATCACACTATGGCAGATTTTCAAATGCTGGCTATTCAGTGCCAAGTGAAGGATGCATAAGAGTTGATCCTCTAGATGGTTCAAAAGTACAATCTCTTGTCAATGCTTCTTCATCTTCTGGCATGGAGAATTCAAATCTTCCAGAGCCATTGATTGATATGACTCAGGCTGAAATTTCTAATGTTGGTTCTGTTACATTCTGGACTAATGGAGGCCTTTTAGGTCTTCAACCATCAAAGCCTCCTGATTTTACTGCATCTAATAGTGCAGGCCAGGTTTCTGCATCCAATATTAAAGATGAGCTGATAGGCCCTGTGCATCATACTTCTATGACCAACATGAATGGTGAGATGGGAAAATCAGGCAGATCGGTCAAGGATGGAAGCATGGACCGGATTTCAAGTTCTGTATGCTCTACATCATGGCATGCAGATCAAGATGGAATAACTGAAAAATCTGGTGATTCTAATTATAGTTACGGACACCATCATGACTCGAATATTAACATTGCAGATACACCAGGAGAAAAGCTATTAAGAAAGATATCTGTTAGTCATGAGAGTGAGGAAATCTCGTCTCAGTCATTTGGAATAGGCCATAGGTTGCTCAGTAATGGTTTTGGTAGACTTGTTCTTGATGGTAAACCTGAGTTGCCTTGTTCACATAGACCTGGTGTGTTAGACCAGAGTCTGCACAATGGCATTACACATCAAACAACTCAAGAAAAATCATTTCATGAGCTGTTTGAAAATATATCTTTTGCGGACTCACTTACCTCTTCACCCCCTCTTGAAAACATGAAACTATCTTTCCTCCCTATTGACAGCGTTGAGATGTCCAAAATGAAATTGAAATTTCCTGATGCGAATCATAATGAAAGTTTTAGGGATATGTTTACATCTTTTCAGTTGGTCCCGGATCCTGGTATTCCAAAGCATGTTCTGGGTCATGATTCTGATGATGATACCTTCTGTAGATCATCTCCTTATATATCTGATGATTATCTGAGCCATAACTCTGATTCAGACAATGAAAATTGGGGATGCAATGAATCACCTGATTGTAAGGACAATGAACTATATAGTACTATGCGAATGTCGCCATTTGAATCTGTTTCAAGGTCTTTGCTGGCTAAGGAATCAGGAAATGATGGTGTTGACGCGGATACAGGCTTTAATAGCATATACTCCAAGAGTGGTGCAGCTCCATCTCACTCTGCGTCGATGGTGGATCCTCCTGGTTTGGAAACAGTGAACTGTTTACCACAGAGAGAAGAAAAAGACAATTGGGATCAAATGAATGTCCTAGACGGACAGCATCAAGTACAGTGTAGCCCATTGCCACCACCTCTCCCTCCTCTTCAATGGCGTGTTTCCGAAGCTCACTCCTATTTGACAAATGATAGACTCTATACTGTACTTGAAGCTGATGAACATGCTTTTGATCTGAAACTTTTGGAATCTTCCTTATCTCAACAACTTAAGACATTTCAACCTGATGGACAGCAGCTAGTTCAGGGAGATATAGCTCTTAAAACAAAGAATAAGGTACAATTCCGTAACTAGAACTCCTACATCTGTTGTCTGTTGTGTGTTGTGAATTTAGATCTTGTTTTAACTTGGAATTCTCCGTTTAATGGGACTGTATGCCTGCTGCAGCAGGAATGGGAAAAGTTGAATGCTCAGAAAGAAGCTAATCAGCCTGCGAATGTTAAGGGGATGGATGAAAAGGAAGATTTTTTGCAGCAAATTCGAGCCAAAGTGAGTGATCATTTCCTTTTGCTTTTCCTTTTTGACATGAAAACCTAAACGGCAATGGTGGATTTGCACTCTTTGCCAAGAAACCCATGTTCATATGTTACTTGTTTTGTCATAGCAGTCTTTCATCCTGAGACACACAGTGACAACAAAGCCAACTTTGGCATCAGACTCCACTGCAAATGACAAATTAACTGCCATATTGCAAAAAGCAAATGCAATTCGCCAGGTTTAGTTTTCTCTCATTGCTATTTTGTTTTCTGTTCGTTATCATTGCTTGTTTCTCTGCAATGCTTTCACTCTATAAATTTGACAGTGGAAAACAATGTCAGGTTGTTGCAAGTGATGATGGAGAAGATGATAGCTGGAGTGACACTTGATACTTCTGAGCTCTGACGGAAGACTTTTGTGCTAGTTTAACTAGAAAGCAAATACTTGTGCAGTTTTGATTTGGTAAATTCTAGTAGGTCTCCAGCATATATCTGAATGTAAATAATGCCAGTTTCCCAGTGTAATTAATTTTTAGGCTTCTATTTTCATGCTTGTTAGCATCGATTCGTTCAATGACCAGAACAAAGCTATAAGATGTTAGATGATTTAGTTTTAACTTTTCATTTATCCACAGGCAATCATTTCATCTCGGACTAAAGTGTCAATTGTGTCATATTTTTGTTTTTTAATATGCCATTTACTTTGCTACCATGCTTATTGAAGCTCATTTCAATGAATATGATCACCAGAATTCCAAAATACTGGCATTAAACATCATCTTTTCTGCTTTTGTATACATGCTGATGGGTTGAATATGATCACTTGGGTCAACAGGTATCCTCTTTGTAAAGAACAATTCACAAATAATAAGTCCTCTGGTAAAAGTTTTGAACCTTTTGAGGTTTACCTCTTTTGAGTTTTGGAGGTTGATTATAAAAACATAAGTTTATGCGTTTGAAGTACAGTATTCAATTGAAGCTCAGTCCATGGAATACCCATTTAACAACAAACAATAAAGATTCAAAAGCACAAGTTCAGCTTTATTTTAGGAATGAGCTCTAGACTCCAATTCAATTTGACAGTTCATAACATAGATGAAGAGTGTAAACTGACTTTGAAGTGATGACGACAGTTTGTGTACGCAGTTAATTGTCAAATAGAAGGAAGGAAGATGAGGCTTCACAAATTTTTATTATGTCGTTTTCTAATGTTTTTGACTTTTGTGCACCTTTACAAATAACCGTAATAACAAACCAACAAAAGGAACAAAGAATGAAACAATGCAACTTTGACCAAATCTTCCTTACTTGATCCCTTAGGCCTCAACTCAACCCATTGACATAGCCAATGTCAAGGTCTTTTCAATTAAGTATGTATCAGTTTCATACAAATGACCAGACTGTGTCTAAGGGTAATCAGTTATACATTTATTTCATTTTTCTTTTCCAAAGTTCGTTATTGTTGCAGTCCTATCCATGAGCAAGACAATAAAGAGCAACCAAATGAGTTGTTCTTTCAGAATCTTTGTAAATCATTTAAATAAAAAGAATCCACTCCGCTTAATAAGTAACGTGTTTTAATATCAATAAAGGACAAAAGGGAGACTTTTCCTGCTTCGTTTTGTTAAAGCAACAAATAACCATAGCAACAAGCTAAACGATGCTTTCCAACCCTTTAATTATTCAAAGCATAATACTATTTTAAGAACAAGGATGAGAGCACCTCCAAGATGTTCACAACATTTGTTTCCAGGGGTCATTATGATTGCTGTAAATGTTCTGCTCAACGTGAGTCGATATCTCTTACGTGAATATCTGGGATCGCCATCTTTTTTTCACGTGGGCTAACTATTTTGACAGTGTAGTTTATCCCTAACATGGTCATATATTGGCTAAGCCCGAAATCTGATAATTTGTAGATTGTTAATCATGACCAGCAGCAGATTATACTCACTTTGCATTCAAAGGCAGTCTCCAAGAGTAGCGCAATAAACAACTATTGGAGTGCCCCAATTATAAAAAAAGTTACACTAATTTTGTTCAGCGGTCACTTGTCAATTTTCTATACTAATGAATAAAGATATCTTTGTGATGGAAAAGAGACTTCCAAAGCATCATGTCTGAAAAGTGCATCTGTGGGGATCAAAAGAAAAAGAAAATGCTTTTTCATCTACATTATAAAATCAGAAAGTTACTTCTGCGAACGAGTCTACTTTTCTTCTGTTAGTTAATAAATCAGGATTCCTTTATTAAAGAACGGATTAAAGAAGACCTAAATCATATCAAACGACTTTCCTTTCCAATTGCAACTGAAAGCTACCCTGTACACAGCCAACAATTTCAAGATTGAAGAAAAAGAAGCTACAAAGTTATAATTGAATCTAATGAAAAGCCTGAAAAGATGACATGCAATAAGGCCGGAAGGAAATAATGGCAACCTTCATTCGAACTTTTGAAAGGATCGATCATTATGCACCAGAATAATGGTTCTATATGACAGTGGGAATATATATATCTCACATGTACATAACTTTCATTAATAACCTTTTACAAACTAGGTGAGAATTTTTTTATGCACAAATTATATTATGCATTTAGGTGCGAAATAATTTATACATGATATTTAAAATAATTTATGTCGATTAATTTGGTATTATTTTAAGTACAATTATTAATAGAAACTTAACTAGCTAAAACATAATTTTGACATAGCCCTTTCATCTTTTTGCAAAGTCTTCAATTTTCATTTTATAATTTCTACACAGAAAAATGTTGGTTTATACCTTATAGTCAATTAATGGTTGAGATGTGTCAGTTTTGGAAATAATTTGAAGGATATGACATAAAAAAGATCAAGTTTTAGAATAAGGTACGAATTACAATTTATGCTTTATTATAATTTATATATTAATTATTTTATAGAATTTTAGTGATCTTGACTTTCAAAAATCAAATGAAAAAGTTTTATAATTATTCTGCTAGATGTGAGATAAGATCCTGTCCTGATTTTTTTAACAAAAACAACTATATAAACCTCATTATTCAAGAAAAACAAATCAATTCAAGCTTCTAAAATGTTCAATTCCAATATTGTTTTAGCAATCTAGCTATATTATTTAGGGCCAAAAATACATACAACCTCCCTAAAGTACATTACTTTGTTAAACATGAACTTTTTAGTTTCTAATGTTGTAAAAAAATTTGGTGGTCTTAGTGATGGTTTGTGGGTACTCTTCAAGTCCAAATGATTAATAAGACTCCTTAAGTGCTTCTAAATGTTGAAGGTTTTGAGTTCAAATTCCTATCAGTATTCCTAAAGTATTCTTAAAGTGTATGAGATTGGATTTTCATTGCATGAATGACTTAAAAATCACTTGAACAAGACTTGTTCTTTAGTGCCTAAAGATTACTTGTACTGAGATTACTCCCATTAAGTAGTTTATTTAAAACACATGATTTGTGAATTATTACATATACTCAAAATTTTATTTAACACACATTCAAAGAATAATTATTAGAATTATCTATTATTAAAAATATAACAAATATCATAATATTAAATAATTTCTCTTAACTTTTAATAGAAAAGTTAATTGTCTCTCAACATTTGGAGACATAATATTTAAAATAGAGCCAACTTTACTCTAATATTTGTATATGTGGGTGAATGTCATAAAATTATTAATATAATTTTGACTTGGAAGAAATTGAATAAATTATTTTAAAAATATTGAACTATAAAAAACATTAAATATATTTTAATTTTCACTTGATAATATCAAACATCATGACTTATGTGATTGTATAAATGTGTGTCCCATCATTATCATCGATGATAACAAATAATAATGTGTGTTGAGTTGTAATGATGTCTGGCAATTTTTTATAGTCATGTAGATATTTCATAAACGGTTGAAAGTTCCTCCTAATTGATATAATTTTTCTTTACTAATTTTCAATTAAAAAAATAAGAATTCCTTTCCCTTAAGCCCATAATTTTCAGAATTAGCAGTTGAAAGAATCTATAAGTTTTATATGTAAAAACATCCAAATTACATATAATAAAATATCTTTATAAGCCATTCTTATACAAATTGAACTTACTTATTTATTAATAAGCCAAAATAGCTAAATGAACCCTAAAGTTTACACTGGTGTGCAAAATGAACCCTAACATTTCACGGTGTTCAGAATGAACCCTAATATTTGTAAAACATTTAAAATGAACCCTAATGTTTGGAAAATATTTATATTGAACTCTGAACACTAATGGTGTTAGGATATCTAGTAGTTATAGCTTACATTATGTTATAGTGGGTATTTTAGTATGTTTTCAGTTGTTGATCAGGTTATTTGTGCATGTTTAGGTTTAGAATTGTGTCAATGTGATTATGTGTTTATGTTTGTGTTTGTGAGTGTTATGTGGTTTAGAACATATTATTGGGCTTTACTTTTGTTTGAGATATTTTGATGTATTTATTTGTGTTTAAGAGCAGATGAAGAAGATTGAAAGAAGTTGGAGAAAGCTTGAAGGAAGAGCTAGGGTCACGATCATGACATTCCAGTCAGGGTCATGACAGACGTGGGATCTGCTTCCATTTCTATTTTTGGAGGGTTGTTTTGTACTTTTTAGCTTAGGTAAAACCTAGTTTTTATCCTAGAAGGAAAAAAACACTAAAAAAGGAAATAAGAGGACATAATCAAGGGAGCCTCCATCTTACCATTTAGAGAAAGAAGCCAAGGAAGAGAGAAGAGGAGAAAAGAAGAGGAGTTGCTGCTGCCAGCCACTCCAGCCATCCTTCCAACATTTCTTCTTTGTGTTTATTTCATTTGATGTATGAGATGAATATGAGGATGATGAATATTTGTTTAAGGATGTTCTAAACTCTTTTGGGATCGATTCTTGAATCAATGATGATCTGATTGCTTTTGATGTTAATGTGATTGAGTATTGTGATTGTTTGTCAATTTTTTCATACTTCAGTAACAAATCGAGAGAGTGAACCAATAATAACTTGATTAGGTTGGGTAACAAGAGTTAACAATCTAATAGATCATATAAACAATCAAATCGGTAATTATACGAAGATAAATCTAGTGTGAGGACTCGATTGTCTATTAGAGTGCTTAAGAACCAATTAGAACATATGTTGTTTTATTAACTGAGAAATTGAAAATTCATAAATTTGGATTCAATTAGGGATTATGATTTAGGGTTTAATGATTATGTCTCGAGAGATGATAATAGACCTTGTGAAATTCTAAGACCGATACCCATTAACCCAAAAGTAATTAAATTAACAATTGACGATGTCTTGTTTGATTTCTTGATTGTTAAGTGGTTGTGATCAATTTTAATTTCCTTGCACTAATTTTAGAATTTCATTCTCAATTGATCCATATTCAATTGCGTAATTTTCTGCTCATTTTTTATTTTCATTTCGATTACAATTTTTAGACCTTAGATAAAGTTAGGATTTAATTAGTTTAGCTAATTCCTTGTGAGATCGACTCCTCAACTACTACACTTATAACTTATGCGCTTGTATTTATTGAGGGTTTTATAATCGTAAAACTTGCTCAATAAGTTTTTAGCATCGTTGCTAGGGAATTAGTTATGGACTTTTTGAATTCCTTTATTTTAAGGAATTATTATCCTCTCTTGTGATTATGGAATGCAATCAAAAGAAATTTAAAAAAAAGAGAAGGAAGTTTGGATGCAAGGTAAAAGACACATCAATTTGGACATCACAAGGCTACAATGAGGAATCCAAAAAGTTAAATGCTAAGAAGAGATAAAAAGAACAATAATGGACGAAAAAAATCACGAGGAGAAAAGGCCCTTATGGACTTTATAAGGCTAGAGTTCAATGAATATCATCAAGGAATTAAATGACTACCATTGCAAGTGAAACACAATTTGTTTAAAGAGATAGCAAACAATAGTTGTCTTTGGACATCGGAACGAAGTAGACAGTAATAAACCTTCTTAGATCTAGAAGGAATGATTGCGGTAGATTCAGTGACAACATTGAGGCTAAATTTGACAATCTCACTAAGGAATTGAACAATCTGATAATCGCCTCTTTCTCTCCATTCAAAGTAATTCAGCAAGGATGTGACCTATATGGACAAGAGAGTCATATTACAGCTGATTGCTTCATAGTGGAAATCAATAACGTAAAGTAATTTAATTTCAATGAAGAACAATTTGGTCAGGAAAGTAATCATCCTTATTTGAACACTTACAATATGGGATGGTAGAACCACCCAAATTTATTTTAGTCTAACAAACCAAAGACTTAAGTAGGAAATCAAGACCTACTAGGATTTCAGCAAGATGAGTCCAGTTTATGGGATTCAAAATTGGACAAGATCATTGACAAGCTCATAAGTACGGATGAGGCATAGAAGAAACTTTAAAGGAAGTTTGAACAAGTAATGGAAGATCATGTCTCTTCTATTCACAACCCAGAGGTTCAAATAGGCCAGCTTTTTAATGACTTTTGTAAGAGAAGTATGGAAAACTTTTTGAGAAACATAAAAGTAAATCCAAGAGATCAATGTAAGGCTATCACAAGTAGGAATGGGAAAGAGCTAGAAGAGCTAGCGAAAAAACAAGCTGAGACCTACATTGTAGAAGATTAAGAGAAAAAGAAAAATGATGAAGAAAATAATGAGGACCTTCCTACACTCCTCCTTCACCTTAATCACTACAAAGACTTCAGAAGAACGAATTGGATGTAATACTCACAAAGTTCTTGAAAAAGCTAAAGAAATCACAAATTTACTTGTCTTTTGTGGAAGTGTTGAAACGCAACCCCAAGTATGTGAAGTTTCTCAAATACATATTATCTAACAGGTGAACTTGGGAAGATGACCATACAATAGCCATGACAGAAACTTGTTGCTCCTTAATTACCAACCATATGCCCTCAAAGTCGAAAGATTCACAGAGGTTTATGATACCATATATAGTTAGCAATTTATAGATTTTGAAAAGTTTATGCTACTTAGGTGCAAGTATAAACCTTATGCTTTTGTCGATTTTTAGGAAACTGGGGATAAAAGATATGAAGCCAACATATACAGTGAATCTTCTATAAATTAATATTGTTGGGATCATGATATTTATTATTTTATAGATATATTAATTAACTGATAAATTAATATTTATTAATGTAAAGAGATTTTTGTAATTGATTGAATCTAATGAATCTAAGCTCTGAATGAATCTAAAACATAGATTCATTGTACAT
>JANSVA010000002.1:40182190-40192365 GCA_025504915.1 Erythroxylum reticulatum | reverse complement strand
CTGCTTTATACAAGCATAATGAAAAAAAAAATCCCATCTTGCCACGGGAGTGTTTTTGGATTCTTCAATCCAGTGAATGACTAATAAGTAATAGAAAGGCCTCGTAAGTCTATCGACTATGGTCAATTGGTAGAAAGTATTCGAGTGATAAAGTTATGTGAGGATAACGATGGAGCCTATGAGGAAACAATACCTTTGCCTATTGATCAGTCAGATAAGAATTTCAAGGACAAAATTTGTTAAGAGGGGGAGAAATGTTAGCCCCAAAATTTTTCTTATTATTTTTATTGAGTTAGGCATGACTTAAATAAATTTTGAGGTGTTAATAGATTAATTTTTGGAGTTAATAATTATGTAAATGATAGTAGGATTTTATTAGATAGGTTGGTTGAATTAAATTAGTAAGAGTGTATTGAATGAAAGGCATTTTTGGTAGTTCACTTAAGGATAAAGAGCCATAAGGCATGAAGGAAGGGCAAAGTGGACATTTTAGACTCATTAAGGGTATAAGTGGAAGAAGAAATGTTTGTCTTGCAATTGAAGAAGAGAAGAATGTGAGTGAGAGAGGAGAAGACAGAAAATACACGAAGAGAAGAGGAGAAAGGAGAGAAAAGAAGAGAAAACAAGCTAGGGTTCATATTTTTTAAGCTTTCTAGAGAGATTTGGAGGTTGTTCAGAAGAGAAACAGAAAGAGGAAGAGAAGAGCTTTCTTTAGAGCTAAGAAACTCATCATTTGGTGAAGATTCAAGTTAAGGTCTTACTTAATCTTTTGAGTTTTTGGAAAGGTTTTAATTCTTGAAGTTTGGGAAATGATGAGTTTAAGTATCCTAGAATCAATTTTAGTGAATGTGTTTTCTTTAGGTTTCCAATTTGAATTCCTATTAAATGAGGATTTTTGTAAATGTTAAAGGAAATTAAGTGAGGCAAGATGAGAAAGAGGAGAGGCATTTTGAGCAAGTTTTTAAGCAAGGGATTCAAGGTGGGTTACATTTTTATAATTAAGTAATAAGCCATTAAAGTTCCTTTCAAGAAATGGAAATAAATGATTTTCAACTACTTTATTTCATGTGCATTTATTGCTTTTTAAATGTTTTAAGAATGTGCTACATATTTGTATATGAATTGTGATATTGGTTTATGAAATGAATAAAGGAATCAATTTTAAAAGAATAGTGATTTTTGAAACGATTTTATGGTTATGAAATCAAGTTTTGAAAATGTGCCATTTTGGGCAATATGTTTACAAGATGTGAAATACATGATTATATGAGTTTGTGGTGGTCCCCTAAGTTAAGTCAAGTGCACTTTAACAAAAGGTTTCTCCTACCTGCTCATTAGTAGCGTGGATCTCCTTTACGGACTTCCCTAAGTTCATAGCTATACAAGACCATTGAGTGGGATTACTATAGTACATTCTGTTCATGGCTACATAGGACCATTATGTAAAAATGTGTAGTACGTTCTGTTTTTAGATCTACCCAAACCATTTTGTTGTGCTTATGTGTTGACAAATTTGTTGAATGCATGAATTATGTTGCTTACAAATGGCTTGATAAATGAGAATTTTGAAAATATGTGCTTTATGATTTAATGTGAATTTTTACAATAGAAATGAATATTTAAATGGTTTTGCTTGTTACTAGTTATAAAATTATTAACCACAAGCTTTAAGCTCACCCCTTGTTCTGTACCATCTTCAGGTGATGAACACGAGATCGATTGATCGAGCATAAAGGCATTACTTCAGATTATGCTTATTTTGTATTTTAAGTTAGTTTTTTTGTAAAAACAAGGCTTTAGTTGCATTTTAAGCAATTCTACTTTGTGTAAATTATGTATTTTTGGACTATGATGTATTATGTCTTGAAATGCCCATTAAAACTTTGTAAACTCTTATCCTTGGTGTTAATGAAATGTAAATTGTTATGAATGATGTTGCATTAGAAGGAGTGAATTTGGGAAAAAATTCAAGTCTTTAATAAGGGAAAAATTTATGTTCTGACTTCAGGAGAAAAACTATATTAATCTAGATTGAATTACACAAAGTTGTCTTTTAGAATTGTAGATTATCTTTCTAACTTTCCAACCATATAAAGTATGAAATTTTTAGATATCGGAGTTGAGAGAAATGTTCATTATAAATTAGTAATGTTCCATAGGAGGTATATAGGATAACTATAGTAAATGATAAGAATTAGTTGTATGTGATGAATCAATTGAGTTGAGATTTAAGAGTCTAATGAAATAGAGTTGGTAGTTGAATTGTTACAAAGTGATATTGCACTAAAATAGTTGAAATTAGGAAGATTATGAGTGAACGTGAGGTTAGAATGGATGTAGGAACCATTGGAGATGCTTTGGAGGGAGTTTTGTCTCACCTATGTCTGTTAGACAAACTTTAGGTCCATTAAATGGACCTTCTTGGGTCTAAAAATTTCCTCAGAGTAGTCCATGTCTATTAAATGGACATTAGGTTCATTAAAGGGACCTTCACGAGTCTAGAAGACATCCTAGAGCTCATGTATGTCCGTCAGGTGGAGGTGTATGTCCATTTAACGAACATACATTGTACACTTTTGGAAATTTGTGATTTTGACCCTCTAGATGGAAAAATCTATCTTTGAAGTCTTCACAGAAGTTGTAGATCTAAAAGTTTTCTTTGAAACCGTCCTAAGAAGGCCTTAATCTACATAGGAATGGGTAGCCTTTGGTGTTGCTTTGAAAAATATTGATGGAAAGAAAGTGAGGGAATTGGTTGGGAGAGCATGAATTGGTTATGAACATACTTAGGCTTTTTAAGCATATCTTAATCTATATTGATCAAATAGGAAACTTTTGGGATGTTATAAGAATGAAGATGAACTGGTGTTGGCTAAAGAGATTTCATGGAAATAAGCCCACAGGATTAGTATGCTCACGTTTTATGATATTCCGGATAGTTGGACTTCGAAAATGGGTCGTAAATGTTTAGTATCAGAGTAAGAGGTGGACTCCAAAAACAGAGTCTTATAGTTTTCAATGGATGTTATGGACAAAATAATTCCTTGTCAATCATTGTTAACCTACCTAGTTCCCATCTTTCTAGTTAGTAACATTAAAGAAACATAAGATTGAATCTTCTTTCTTTTAAACACCTCCATTTAGATTATATTGACAAAAGTGTTCAATTGAGCCGTAACATTTTCACTATAATTTAATTTAAACTTAAACACTGTGATACTTTTAAAAAGAACCCAATGTTTCATAAACATTTAATTGAAACCTCAACTTAATTTTTTATTCGATTCTCCATTATAAAAATTATATGTGGTATATTTTTATGGGCCCTTTTCCAAATATAAATCCTACATGGAAGGTGAGATATAAAAAATAAAAATTCTCTTTCCCTCATTTCTCTCTTTCTCTTCTCTTCTCTTCCGTTTCCTCTTTTCTCTTTCTCTCTCTTTCTTTCTCTTTAACTTCTCTGCTTACCATTTCCTTTCTCTTTCTTAAATTAAAATATATCTACTATTACATTTCTAGCATTTATAATGTTTTGGGCACCAAGAACATTTCATCCATATTGGCCTACAGCATTCATGATATTTTTACCAAAGTAAAAAATAATCTCTAATAAATAACTAATAGAATAACTTCCTAGTATAAGGATTAAGTAAGAATGTTCCTCCACTTGATGACATAAATAAATAGTTGTGACTATGGAATAGGTTACTTTGTCATGGCTTCACTATTGAGTTTGTTGGTGGCCAATTTAAACTTTAAACCTTTTGTTGCCATTCTTTGAATTATTAAGGAGAAAGGAGGAAGATAGAAAATGAAAGGAGGAAATTTCAATTTTTATTTTTAAACTTGATTTTCCATGTAAGATTTATATTTAGTAAGGGACCAAAAAAATGCCATATATGATGGAGGATTGATAACAAAGTTAAGGTTTAAATTGAACATTTGTAAAATATTATAATTCTTTTTAAACATATCGAGACGTTTAGGTTTAAATTAAATTATGGTAAAAATTTTAAGGTCCAATTTGAACCTTTCCTTAGTTTTACTTGCCTTTACCTCCTTTCATTCTAGCTCAACCATTAACTCACTCCTTAGTTTTGCTTCTCTTAAGTTTTGTTTCCTTTTATGTTCACTTTCCAGCTACTTTTATTTCTCGCTCCTCTATACTTGTTAGTTTGTTTATTGTTATTTTAGTGGCCTCTCTTGACTACACCATCAACCTTGTTACTCCTGTCTCAACCCCTCCTTTAACCTCATATCTCCATTTAACCATCTCTTTCCCTCCGCTAACTAAGAAAAGTCTAAAGTCTAAGGATAAGATGAATCACCTAGTGGAGAGCTAATTTTATAAGATGGCTTGGAGCAAAGTAGGTGACTCTAACTCAATCTGATCAAGTGCACCATGTCCATGTCTCGTGTTTTAGTGAAAGGGCACTAGTTTCTCCATTGCTAAAGGTGTTATAGATAGGGGCAAAAAAATTGGTAAGCTGTTCTAGTTGGATACTTCCTTAAAAAGCTGTTAGCCTTTCCTTTGGTCTAACAATGTGTAACTAATAATTAGAGGAAACTTGGCATAGAAAATATGTTGATTTAACGAAATGAATTCTTCATTTTCAAGTTCTCTACAGATGAAATCGCTTAAAAGATTATTGACATGGAGTTATAGAATATTTAGGACAGATTAATACTGGTAAAGAAATGGAGACTTGGAATTTTCTTGGACAAAACAAGGTTGAGAACCATTCCAATTTAGGTTAATTTCCATAAATTCCTATTGGAATACTATTGTTTAAAAGGTTTAAGTAACATAGCTAGCTCATTAGAGAGAATACTTAGTTTGGATAAAATGTAGCTAATTTAAAAAGGATAGGCTTTACTCAAGTTTATGTGTAAGTTGAGATAGAGAAGGAGCATCTAGATGAAAACAAAACAATGAATTTTGAATAGGAAAACAAGTTTATGAAGAACTTTACCAAAGTCACCTACTTAAAGTATGGAAAGTAGAGAATAAAAACATCAGGGTATTCACACAATTAGTGCACTAAAGTTGGTGGAGAACACTCCTACTACATATCCCTAAATGTAACTAGATATAGAATACCTAATAAATGCCTCTTTAAACCTAAATAAAGATGCATAAATTATAAAGATGTTGACAAAGACCCACAATGGATATATCAATGAGAAAGTTCCATCATCAAGTGAATCAGAGGCACCTATGATAAAAAAGAATGTAAATGGAAACAAAATAAATCATAGCAAGCCAAACATATTGTGAGATGCTCAAGATAAACTCATCTACTTTTTAAAGAAACCAAAGGTAGGTAGGAAATAACTGCATTTAAAATCCCAATAGTAGCAGAAGTGGGATTGGTAGAAAATCTAAGAAGAAAAAAGCTAATACTTCCTCATTCAAATGAATTTATAGGTATCAAATGTCAAGGGCCTGAATTAGATATCGAATGTCAAGGCCTCTAGTTGCTAATAATTACCAATTCCTTCTTTCAAAACTATATGTTCCTCATTTCAATGGGAGAATAATCATCTCTTTATATCCACTTCCTTTCAATCGATGATAAGTACTTTCTCAAATTATCACATTTATTATGAAGTTCTTATAATTGCTAATCCCCTCTAGCCATTACTATAAACTATGAATCAAATTGGGAACTTTTAAGGAGGCAGTTATAGAACAATTTAGAAGGTTTGGGCTTTAACTCCGCCTCACACTAGATCATGGTAAGAGACTTTGATTGCATTTTCTCACTTATAAAAGCTCAAGGAAGTAGTAAATGAATGCAAATTAGGAATCATGAGTTATCTTAATTAACTAGTAAATGAATGCAAATTAGGAATCACGAGGTATCCTAATTAACTAGTAACTTGGAATTAACTGACTTAAGATATACATGTAACTTTTTACCTAAAACAATGGATAATTTAGAAACTGCTTCCTTTAAAAGAAACTTGATAGATGCCTACTGAATATTGAATGGCTTAGCTCCTATCATCTTTGCTTTACAAACTTCTACAATCCCCTTAAATTAGACCATACTCTAATTGTAGTTCAAAAAAGTTCTTTAGTGGTCAACAGGAGAGCCCCCTTTAGGTTCTTTAACTCCTTATTAAAGCATCCTAATTTCAAAGAAGAAGTCACCAATGGTCTAAACATTAAGTTATATGGCTCTTAAACTTTCCACTGCCTCCAAAGACTAAAAGTTATTAAGGATAAACTTACTCGAATCCAAAAGAAAAATATTGATCCAATGCTCCTTAAGAAGAAAGGGGCTTTTGATTCACTCAACAGATGCTAAGATGTCTCTACTATAAATCCTGATAACCACCTAATTAGAGGAAATTAGAGCTAAAAGATATGAAAATAGTAATTACAGCTCTTAATCGATGCAAAGTCTTGAATCTTATAGTTGAAAGATGTCAACAATAACTCAAAATTATTGTGTAATTTAATTTAAGCTAAGATAAATAGGAGCAAGATAGTGTCATTGTTAAATATTGAGGGAAAGGAAATATATGGCCAAGCGGGACTCAAGGCTTTGGCCTTCGAATACTTCAAAAAGTTACTAGGGATACATAAAGATGCTAGGCCTTTCCCTAAAGAGGTCAAAAGATCCCTAGGAAGGTTTAGCCCTACATATGTCTTTACTGAGCTAACTAGAGAAGTAAATCCCGATGAAATCAAAAGCACTTTATTCTTCTTAATTGGAAAAGTTTTGTCTTTGGTTTTTTCAAAGAACTTTCTAACTTATTAACTTATTTTCTTGTGGCATTGAAATCATCTTATAATCTTAGTTATAGTTCTTTATATTAGGTCAAGGATTTATCTTTAATCTAATTTTAGTTTTCTTAGAGTTTAATTTTGAATGATGCGTGCTAAGTGTCAAGATTTTATCCTAACATCTTCTTATCATAAGAGTTATTTAAGAAATATCATATAAAAACAATCAAAAGTTGCTCGCTTTTGATTCTATTAGTTATAGTTTGGTAAGGAATTCAGTTAACTGATTACGTATTAAGTTGGGGGTTTGATTGGTTGAACATAAGAGATTGGTTCACTGATATCAATTAATATCTTCTTATTAATTATAAATAACTCTCATAATTGTTAGATATCAAACAATATCTAACTTGTAACATTAGAATAAACTCACATGTTTTTTTCCACTAAATTCTTCTATTTGGATTCACTATCAAATCTTGGTATCTTTTCATAAATGTAGATATTTCTGTTATATTTTTATAATCTCTTGAATTTTCATATTCGGTAAGAAAAATATAAGAATGTTTATGCTCTAGATGTTGATCATTAAAAAGGTTGCCATAGAATGTTATTGCTTTCACAAACGAGCATCTTCATGGTAAGCCGTGAATTAATTATAAACTCAGCAACTTAGCATACATATAAGTTATGCTTGATTTCATGAGAGAGATGTCTTACTTATTCAATCATGTCTTAAAATAGAAAGCAAAAATATTATAAAAGGTAAATATATTAGCATTTTTTCTGGATTGAACTTTTTTCAGTAGTCATGTTTTGAAATTATTACTTATCTCATATGGTATAGTTTATTTATATTATATTCCGTTAGTTTTCTATCTATTCATAACTTTAAAACAATATTTTATCAAAACTTAAAATATTCAATACTATGCAAAACTTAAAATATTCAATACTATGTCATTTTGGGTAAAATAATAGACAATAATTAAGAAAAATACGATGAAAGGAGTTACGTACAATATAACAAAACTAACTTTTAGCTATGTTCTTTTTTGCAACAATTAGGTAAAATATCGTAAAAAAATTGAACTTTTGGCAACGATTTTAGAAATCGTCTCTAAAGACTAAAAATTGTCGCTAAAAGCTTTAGCAATGATTAGTTAAAACGTCGCAAAAAGTTGAACTTTTAGCAACGAATTTAGAGATCGTTGATAACTTTTAACGATGATCTCTAAATTCATTACCAAAAATCCAACTTTTTGTGAACATTTTTAAATTCGTCGCCGAAAGTCCAACTTTTTGCTACATTTTACTTATTCCTAGCTAAAGAAGTATATTCTGTGACAATTTATGTGAATCGTCGCAAAAGGAGGAACATTTTGAGACGGCTTAAAAATTTCCTCGCCAGACATTGAGCCTTTGGTGACGATTCTCTTAGGCGTTACTAAAAGTTGTACTTTTGACGAGGAATTGAGAAATCGTCACTAAAAGTTGATATTAAATATTTATATGTTATTTATTTGTTAGGAGAATTTTGATGAATTTTTATGTATGATAATATTCTTAAAAATAATAACGTTTTAAAAGATAATTTTTAAATTTTGACGATTTTGACGATGAATTTTGGCAATTTTGGCGACGAATATAAATCATTAGCGTTTGGCGACAAATCTTTTTGTCCCTAAAAGTCCCTTCTGTTATAGTGGTAATGACTATATAACATTATTTGATATAAGTGGAAGTTTTAAAAATATAAAAATAAAAGTAAAAATAATTCAACTATATAAGAGCCTAATATAATTAATACTAAATTATAATATATTAAACTTGAAGAACTAAGTTAATGATTTGTTAATTAGTTCAAGAAACCAATCTATAACTGGTTTTGCAATCCGTATGTTGATCGTCTAAAGGGAATAATTCCAAACTCCGATTAGGTTAAAATGATCTTTCTCATATAACTTCAAGGGAACTCATTAGTTGGAGATAGGACAAATACTTGCTTTCAACTGATGCCTAATACATTCAAAGAAATTGTAGGAAATTATTGGCTAAAGTAGTGTATACGGCCCTTCTGATAGCTCAAGTGATCATAAATCGAATGAATTGCAACGGAAGGACTGTATGACATGAGCATAATGCAGCGGCGTCACGGACTCAAACTTTGACCGTCCGCATTCATGTATTGTAGAATATGCAACTTGCCTCATTTAGCAGCCAACTGTCTGTTAATAATTTAAGTGAAAAACATGTTTGAGTTTGTTCTATAAATACCTATAACCATCCATGGCTATTGTGCCCCTTCATAGACATTACACATCAAACATCCTTAGTCTAGAGAACTGTTGGTTTATCAGAATGGCTTTAGTACTGTCGGGAAAAAGAGTGATGTTCATGGCCGTGATGGTCCTGGGGATTTGGGCACCCCAGGCGTGGTCTCGCTCACTACTGTATGATGCTTCCATGAAAGAGAGGCATGAAATGTGGATGGCTCATTATGGACGTGTGTACAAGGATAGTGCAGAGAAGGAGAAACGCTTTAAGATTTTCATGGAAAATCTTGAATTTATTGAATCTTTCAACAAGGCTGGGATTAAGCCCTACAATCTAGGCATCAACAAGTTTGCAGATCTAACTAATGAAGAATTCAAGTCCCCTAGAAATGGATATAATAAGATGTCTCGTACGACCTCACTTGGAGCAAAATCATTCAGGTATGGCAACATAACTGCAGTTCCTTCAACCATGGATTGGAGAAACGAAGGAGCTGTCACTCCAGTTAAGGATCAGGGTCAATGTGGTAAGTAAAAATACTAAACATATTTCATTGTATCAGGAAGCTAATAATTAATATGTGAATCACTATCAAAATGTAGGATGTTGCTGGGCATTTTCTGCTGTAGCAGCAGTGGAAGGAATCACAAAGCTCTCAACTGGAAAGTTGATTTCTCTGTCTGAGCAAGAACTAGTTGATTGTGATACAAGTGGCGATGACCAGGGCTGTGAGGGTGGTCTTATGGACAATGCATTCGACTTCATCATCCAAAACCAAGGTCTTACCACTGAAGCAAATTACCCTTATCAAGGTGCTGATGGAACTTGCAACATCAACAAGGCAGCAAATAGTGCGGCCACTATCACATCCTATGAAGATGTGCCTGCCAACGATGAGGAAGCGCTACTGAAAGCTGTTGCCAACCAGCCAGTGTCGGTGGCCATTGATGCTGGTGGCTCTGCTTTCCAGTTCTATAAAAGTGGAGTTTTTACAGGAGATTGTGGGAATGACCTAGATCATGGTGTTACTGCTATAGGGTATGGAGTTAGTGATGATGGTACCAAGTATTGGCTAGTCAAAAATGATACCACTTTGATAAAGAGAGAAACTTTTTCTCTTAAACCTCTCTTTTATAACTTTCTATGTTTTCTTTTTTCT
>JANSVA010000002.1:40135541-40149908 GCA_025504915.1 Erythroxylum reticulatum | reverse complement strand
GCATCACAAGCTTTGGTGTTGGATAGTGAAAAGGGTGAGCTTGTAAAGACTCAGGCGAGAGTTGGCAAGAAAGGGATGTCGGAGGCCAAGCTTTTGGCTGCTTTGAAGAGCCATAGTGAAGCAGAGAGGAGAAGAAGAGAAAGGATCAATGCCCACCTCGCTACTCTGCGCGGTCTCGTGCCCTGCACTGAAAAGGTAGTTAATCTTGTTTTCTTTGCTCTTTGCCTTGCTAATCTATACTCATCCTTTTACTAGTGAATTCATGGTATTAGCTCGATTGTAGGTCGCCAAATATGCATCTAAACTTATCAAAATGGGCTAGATGACTTACGGAAATCAAGCATATGAAGTGTGAATTTTTAGTTTTGATGATACATAGATGATCTTTTAACTCCAAAGTAGGTTGGTCCAAATTTTGTTGATGAGACACCTACTTTGGAGTAGAATAATAGCCCAGAATATTACACAGATGCGAAAAGAACGTATGAGGTGCTGTTTATAGCTAATATGCTGGTGTTCTTTGGATGAGTTTTTCTAGTAAATTATTTGAAACTAATTAAGAAGCCAATGCTGATTATAGTATTGCAACGCCTACGTAGAGCAAGATGGACGTAGAATACAAGCTGTTTTACCGGTCAGGTAATTTTCCTGAAAACGATCTGAGATACATTACAGGTGGAGTATTCGTTGCAAAATCTAATAACTACTGCTAAAAACTAGTATTTGAATAGTATAATCCCATTTAAACCATTCTTTAACGTTCTAGGGTTTAACGTAGATTGTATCTAAAGGAATCTAGATAAGACTACTATGGCTAAGAGGAAGAAGGAAAGACGTATTTTGATGAGAGCATAGAAACCCTTTTTACCTCAGCTTATCCTGCAGATTAGTTCAGCCTGCAATATGTAAGCTAATTGGGCGGTTGTTGAACAATAAATAATCCCATTGGACCATTTGTACAGCACGTTATCATATAAACTAATGATGCATAGAGCCAAATCATACATAGTCGGTTGGGTAGCACTTTATTATATTAATATTTTAATAGTTGATGACTATTGTTTATGCCAACCCTCGTTACTTAATGAATAAATTAAGTGTTTCCTATGATGAATGACATTAAATATTTAACTATTATTATTTATCAATTTTCAATGTTAAATAACCATTGTTCAATTGAAAATTTTAATTGATAATAATAATTTTAATTAGAGTTTGAAAATCACATTTTAAGCAGTTTTATATTTTACTAAAAAAATATAAATGTTGAAAATAGGAACCATGGAATAAAATAAGGAGTGATATGAAATAACCTAAAGCAGAACTACAGTAAAATGTCGGTTGTCACGGTGGGATCGCATGCATTAAAACAGACGTTCAGGACAAGAGAAACCATTCATATTAATTTTAAATATTCATCTTACCCTCTTATATGGCCAGTGTTTTATGTTATTTTCTGATATTGATGTTATTGTCATGTGCATTTTGTAATGTTAAGAAGTCAAACAATAGTTTAGGAATGGAAGAGACAATTGTTTTCAGAATTAATCAAGTTATATTTGCAGGTAGCTTTGATATATGGAGACATATCTGCCCGGTATGTCACTAGAACAAATATGTCATTGACCGCGAAATAGCAGTTTTAGCGGAAACCTGATCAATTGGTTGACGTTTGTGTGCTAATTTTGACTTCAGTACTATTTGACTGATCTGCAGATGGACAAAGCCACATTGCTTGCTGAAGTCATTAGCCATCTGAAACACCTGAAGAAGAATGCGATGGAAGTCAATGTAGGACTTCTCATGCCAATGGACGATGATGAGGTTAAAGTTGAGGCTTATGATGATGGTTCCGGTGATGGAACATCGTCCTTCGTGGCATCCCTCTGTTGTGATTATCGACCCTCGCTTCTGTCTGACGTTAGACAAGCAATTGAAACTCTCCAGTTGAAAATGGTGAACGCGGAAATATCAACTTTGGCGCACCGTCTAAAGGTAGAGTTCGTTTTTAGCAGCTGCAGAAACAGTAATGTTGTTGATCATGCTGAGGCAAGACAGCTGCTCAGGAAATCCATCCACCGGGCCTTAACTGCTGTCTTGGAGAAAGGCTCTGCTTCACCAGACTACTCACCTAGAACAACACTTCCTAACAAGAGAAGGAGGATGGCTTTCTTTGATTCCTCTAGCTCGTCTTCTTGAGAGCACAAAATCTTGTTGGCTGAAGACTCGATGTGCATATTCAATTCTATACGGTGTAAATAGCATAAGTGTTCTTTTTTGGCTTTTGAGCTGGCATCTGCGTGTAAGATAGAATCTTGGGAACTTGTGATACTGATAATTAGAATTAAGTTTGGTATCTTAAGCAGTTTTCCTATTTCGTCTAAATATTTTTATTCTACTTAAATTGAATATCAAATAACGTTTTTTTATATTTGTGTAATTTTATAATGAATATGAAAGAGGTTTATTCTATAATTAAATAATTATATTTTATATAAAATGTCGAAACACTTGAATGTAGTTAATTTAAAATAATTTTATATTATGAGTACAAAATTATTTGATAATGAAACTTAATTTATTGTAAAAATTCTAATCAGATATTAAACAAACTAGTTATTTATATATTCATATTTATATATAAATTTTAAGTTCAAATAAAATTAAAAAATATTAAACTAAAAGTTCTTAGAGTTACATGTTTAATAAAGTGTATGTATCTTACTTTATATTTCTTATCAACTTTATACATATATATATATATATATATATATGTTCTTTCTTATATTTTTTTTAAATCATGAGAAGTTGAGTTAATATCAATTTTTTTACAATATATAATTAATGAAATACAAAATTACCAATAATAATTTTATAAAAACTATGATATGAAAAAATATTATAACAAGAATATAAACACTTGCCTATTTTTATGGAGACATAAAAATATTTGTTCACTTTCTTTAGTTGTAGAAATGCGAATGACATTTGAAGACGTAAGCAAAATGTTTCAAATTATTTCAACTTTTATATGACGTTTTAATTTTCATAAGAATGCTTCATATTTTACAAATTTAAAATTTCATTTTTTAGAAAGTAAAGAAAGGTGTAAAAGATTGCAATACTGTTATTAGAAGACAACATACATAAGTTGCTTCTAGCTATTATAGCCCACAAATGCTGGGCAACTTACAATATCGAGTACTCATTAAAGCATATATTTTTCCTTAAAAATGTCACCATTCACTAGCTAACTCAACTATTGTAATATAAAGAATTTATATATACATATATATCAAGAAATTATATGTATAAGTAGATCGTGGTATGAATAATAAGTGTTACATAAAATCCTAGAGATAGGTTCACATAAATTTTCTTGGTTAGAGTTAAATCTATCTAGAGAATTCATAGAATGAGTTAATCCATTCTTAGCGGTTTTGCACAGAAAGAGATTTTAATCTATCAACTGAATGGGGGGAGCTATATTTCTTGAGAAAGAATATAATTACAATTTTATAATTTCTTCTAGTCCAAACTACTTGTATCAATAATTGAATCTAAGATAAATTCAATTATCTAAAGATTATAGAGGGATTCTACATCTACACATCTTAATTCTCAATTAAATATTTCATTTATGAACGTTGCTTTAGTTTGTTATTTCATATTAGTAAATATAATTTAGTTTATCTATTTTTATTTCATTCATCCATTTTGTTATATTAGATAATAGAAAAACAATTAGTACTAGTACTTTTAGTCTTCATGGAAATCAACATTTGTACTCACTAAACTATACTATAAAAAAGGTAGATGCAATTACCTAGATCTTTAGTGCAGTTAGAAAATATACACATCAACAATAAACTCTAATTCACTTATGTTATATATTATATTAAGTTAAACCACAACTCCTCTTTCGATAAGCAAATTATACTTGTTCTATTTGAGTATGTTATATTCACCTACTAGAAATTAGCTTCTTGGCAATTGGATGGTAGTCAGTGAGTTTTGAGTCTTTGTTTAATAATACTTTTTTCCCATCCTTATATATAGTTTTTGCATTGTCATAGGACCTAAAACATGTTCAACCATGCACTTATAGAGGAATCCTAATTAGTTAACAGATAGAATAGTGAGTTGCACTAGTAGTGTCATGTTATAATTTACTTACAAACCTTTTATCCAACTCTTTCATATAGCCAGGAAACCATTAAACATTCCAACCATGACTATCTTAGCATGATTTCAAGTTAGAAAATCCTCACTATATACCAAAGTTTTGATATAAGAGATTAAAGAATTAAAGAATAGACTCCATAAACAAAAGGAAAGGGAAAGAATATGTATAAGATATTGTTTTATCCCAATAGTGTTTCTAGTGTTGTCCCTTATGAGTAATACTAAGTTGTCTTTCATGATCTTGTTCTCAAATAAGTTCATAATGCTTAATGTTTCTCCAATAAGTATATAATAGATTTCACTTATAGGAAAGTCAACTATGAAGAACTAGCTTGTAAGAGATATTCAAGTAAAGATCTCTTCAATTAATCAAAATCTATTAATTGAATACTATTGGTGAATTCCTATCTCATATTTTAACCTTCATCTCCAAAGGCAATACTTTGAAGTAACTGATTAAAGAAGTAATGCATGGAGATGGGGAATTGTATTAGGATCAACACTAGAAGATAATCAACAAGTTATTACTTGATAGGAAAATTAATGTTTTGTAGGTTTATGTTTAGATAAGGTATGGATGATGACATCATCATTTGCACTTCCTAGTGAAAATATAAACGTTCTACCTTAGGAAAAAAAGAAAATAATGATGTGAAGGAAAAAGTGATAATGAGTAGCAAATCTAATCCTAAGCAATTTAAAGATAGACAGTGTGACTTACCTAATGATGCAACATAAGGGACCACTAATACAAATGTTATTTAGGGAGACAATTGTTGGTTTATGCCCTATAGCTAATTAGTTGGTTATAGTTTATATGAAATAATTATTTAAAGACATTCTTTATCGTATATATATTGAGATGTATATGATAAATTCCATGCTATTTCTAAGTGTTTATCAAGAATTTGAGCATTATTATTCATATTTATGTAAATGAGTCTCTTTAATATTATCAAAGTGATAAGATATTTTGTGTTATAAACTTTTTTTGGGATGTTTATATATTATATTTAGGGGTATTCCAAGTGACATTATTGTTCCTCTTCATCGCGAAGGAAGACTATAAATGAAGTTCTTGTCTAGTAAAAATTGTATAAAAGGTATTCTTCGCTTTAAAAGAAAAGTCATAATGGACATCTAAGAAGAGTCTTGAGAGCAATTGTAGAAAAGGGTTATTTGTTGAAATTCATTATTTCATTTCAAATTTTCATCATTAAAGTGCTAAGTTAGGAATTATTAGTTTAAAATTTATCAACACCCAATTCACCCCTTCCCTCTTAAATGCCATTAGGGATTATCAAATGGTATTAGAGTGGGTTGATTAAGTTAGCATTTTAAAAGAAATCTTATAGCAAAGATCTTAATGGTATATTTAGTAGCATCATCCAACCACAAGTGACAAAACATTAGTAGAGACCCTTTTTTGATTGAAATGACCCTTTATTAAAAAATTAGGATGAAATTTTTCTTAACAGTTGAAAATGTAGTCCTATGAGAAATAGATTTAAATGGCCCTTTTATTCTTATAAAAATCGTAAATATAAAAAAGGACTATAAATTAAAGGAATAATAGGAATGTTGAGATAAGAGATTAATTTCCTTCAATAGTATGGTTGTACACATCTTATTTTGTGCATTAGGATGAAATGAATTTAATAGATTTCTTATTTGTGATATGATTTATAAAATTTAGCATACATTAAAAATTATGCATGAGGGCATAAATAAGGTTAAGGAGAGTGGAGTAAGCATGTAAACTCTTCAGTATGAATTAATCAAATGAAGTACGACACTAAATAAACAAAATACAATATAGTACTAAAGAATCACTATAGCTCAATGATTCGAGTGTTGCTATAGCTTAGTGATTCGAGTGTTAATCCCATAAGGAATATAACCACTAGTACTTACTATCTACTTATTATCTAAAGCAACTAAATGAATTATTAATTTGAAAAGAAACAAAACTAATATAATGAATAATAGATAATCAATTACGATAATAAATACGAATAAACAAACAAAAAATATATACGATTTAGAGGAAAAATCCTCCTAGAATTTTCATATTGTTAAATTTATCTTGACTTAATAATTAATTGTAATTTCCTAGTGACATCTATACTTCATTATGAAAAGCAATCCCTATCATTAAGTATTTTAGCTGAAAGTTCTATTAAATCAAAACTCCTCAAAGAAAGCATTAATTCATTAATGAGTTCCCATGATAGATTTCAATCTAACTAAAAAGAATCATCCAGGCTTATATCTAGGATTCTGTTCAACCTTTATTATTCATGATGTAACCTACTATATATATATATATATAGATATTATGTTTTAATCCAAGACTAATTTGAATAATAAACTCTCATATTCATCTGACCTAAATCTACATCCTAGTTTAGTTCGTGGAAATGTAATGAAAAATAATAATAAACTATAAAGAAAACAAGATAAAAGAATAAGTTCTCATGGATCTTGAATCCTAATGATTATATTTCTAGTCGACAAAATCTGCAAGTGCACAGAATCGTTCCTAGTACCTACAAATCAAGTATTCCAAGGTCATCTCCCATAAGGACTAAGATACTCATTACTGAATTAATCCTAATTACTTGAACTAAAATAACAAGAAACTTAGAAGATGATTGGATCAGAGAAGACAGTAAATTGTAATGACTGTAAATAAACAAACAAGGAAAATCTAATGATTTAGACTTAGCGCTTTAAGGTTCACCAATTTAAGAGATTGATCAATAAATTATAGAATTGATTGCATGATAGGTTATAATAACAATTGCATAAATTTACTTATATTCTCTCTCAAGACATATAAAATACCTAACTAGTTGATTACCATCTCCCAATGCGAAACCTAACTAGTCAAATTCATTAAGAACAGGCAACCATAAGTTATCACACTAGTTCAGGAATCTCTATCTCTACATCTAATGTGTTTATCTTCCTAAGGCTCAAATCATACTTCACCTCCTAGTTCATCATATGATTCCTAAGGTTGCATCTATGGGGATCAAGCATAGAAACAATAATGAAGTTTAAGAAAGATAAACATAACCCAAGAACTTTCATTCAACACCAGTTAATCTATAAAATATAAATCAATCCCCCAAAGTAGGCTACACCCCTAACCCTAAATGAGGTTTAGTTCAAGAACATGATAAAAGAATCCAAACAAATAGAGATAATCAACATCCAAGAATGAGTAGAGAGAAGATTGAGAGAACACAAAACAAGATTATATGGTTGGTTGCTCATGAATTACAATCCATAAAGGAAGTGATTCAGTTAGAAAAATAGAACAAGAGGCATTCATATAACAAATGTTTGTACAATAAGATTATACCTTGTTAGGCTTCCTACACTCACGAGAAAATTGACCTTTATTGCCACGATTAAAACAGCTCTTTTCATATTCTACTTCTTAAAATGAAGTTTTTCTTTTCCATGTTCGTTCTATTTTGTCTTTTTTGAGTTCTGAGTATAATGGGTATATTTCTTAACTTTTTGCATTTGGATCCACCTTGATGCTTATGATTTTGGTTTCATAGCTCTATATGAGCTAGATTCAACTGTATACACCTTAGAACACATCTTAAAGATTTCAAGACATTCTTCTTCTAATAAAAGATGTGTCATAGCATCTTCCATCATCTTGATACTCTCATTGTGAATTAGATCTATGTTCGTATGCTCCCAACTCCGAGTTAATGAACATATCACAAATTGTAATTGTTGCTCATATCATAATTCATGACCAATATCTTACAAATTACTTATAATATTTGACATATGCCTTAAATACTTTTACATTGTGTGATTTGATTGTTTCTTATGTGTCAAACTTGATAATGAGTGACTCATTTTGGTAACTAAGGTGCCCCCAAAACGAGCAACTAAAGTGGACCACATGTCCTTCGCAATTTTATATTTGTAGAACTCATGAATGATATCATTATCCATCCTACTTAGTAACAATATGTTAACTAATGAGTTCTTTTTTCATCCCTTTTATGTTAGATCAAATTGCCTTACTCAGGAACATCCATAATTATGTTTAATAGTTTGTGAGCCTCTTGCTCTTCCAGTATATATTGGGTTTCCATGTTTCAAGTCTTATAATTGTCGCATTTAATTTCTCACCCTTATTGAGTTCAGCAATAATATTCTTTGATGTAGTAGCCATATTGGAAACATAACGTTTCTGAAAAAAGAAATAGTATATATGCATGTTATTGTTAGATCACACAGACACACACACACGCACACACACACACACACACACACACGCACACACACACACACATTAAATAATCAGCTTTCATTTGTCTATGGAATCAAAAGAGTATGTATGTTCTCAATCATCATTCATATGAAAATTAAATATCAATTATCATACTTAAGATTATTTTTTAAACATAAAGATTTATATAACATATATTTTGATAAAACTAAATAATATCACATTTGACATACATTAATAAACATAATTTATGCAGTTTATTATAACTTAGTTCAATTCATAATAATGAAAAATATACGGAATTGAGTCAATAAAATCATATGATAAGGTCCTAGAAGCTTGAAATATTATTGTTATAATAATTGTGATTTAGAAGGCTAATCAAATATAAAGTCCAAATCAATTCTTTTCTTCAAACTTCTCTCATAAAGTTTATCACCAACCATTTATATGATTTCATAGTAGGCCATTCTGAGTTCCAAAGCATGCTTAATAGTTCACTTTCTAGTAGTGGCAAATTTGAGAGAAAAGCTATTTACTTAACTTCAACTTCTATGAAAGCTAGACAACATCTAAAATACAACTTTTGCATTAAATTGTTAAAAGTAATAACATATTGTACTAAATCTTTTCTAGGAAGATATCACATCTAAAGTAATTGTACTAACATGATGATGACTCATCTCATTTGTGCTGCAGTTCATAAAGATCTAAGTGACCTTTTTATAATCAATAGTTTCCTAAAAACACATTTTTAAAAGTTAGAAGTCACTGACAAATCCTAGAAATCATAAAATGAATAACAATACAATTTTGAACTTGTGCTCGTAATTTTACTCAAAAATCTCGCTTTTAATTGTTATATGAACAAATCATATTTAAATTATAATTATTTCATTTTCATTAGAAACATATTTCTAATTATTATAGGAACATAGCAAATTAAAAATTTAAATTAAGAAACTTATCTAATTCTCATTAAATTAATATTGTCAATTTAATTAGAACTTATTTCTAATTATGTATTTTGTTTGATTAAATTAATTTATTTCAATTAAAAACTTATTTCTAATTTGTTATTATTAAACTTATGAACTTAATAATTTAAGTTTAAGTAGAAACTCAATCCTAATTAAGATTAAAACAATCAATTTTAAATTTTATAATTTACTTGGAAACTTATTTCTAAGTATCTTTAAATTTATAAGCATATCATATATAAATTTAAAAGCTTGTTTATGAAATTAATTAACATAAAAGCCCAAAGTGATCAATATCTTATTTTATTTTACAACCCAAGACATTACAAGACTTGGCCATATATACTATCCTTGAATCTAAAACATAGGTGGCCTATATGTTTTTTGTAGTTTATATCAAAATTAGCCCTCTTTTTTCTTGGTCTATAGGTATATGTGGGAGCTTATTTTATATTAGATTAAAGATTGGCCTATTTGCTCTAAAGTTTAAATATGTAAACATAAACATATTTTTCAGGCGTCTCTTATAAACGAAACTGACAAAAGCACCATCAAAGGTAAGAGAGGCATCTAAAGTTGGTGATCTAACTCATGTTCCCAGATGATGGTTGCTGTGTTATCTCAAAGACACTTTGGTGGCAACGGTTTGATGGCAGTGGTACTCTTTGTTGAGCAAGTTTATATCTAACAAATCATTAATACAGCACAAGTATACAAATCGTATATTGTAGCATATAAGGTTATCGTTGCCAAGAGGAATTAGATAAAATAATTTGAACCTCACTTTGTCTAGGTATTTAGAATGTGATTTGAATGAAAATAATAACATACGTTAAAACTATTAATAAAACAAAGCAATTAAGCAAATAACAAGTGAGCTACCAAATTAATATTAGGGTTTGATCAAGGATGAATGCTTAAAACTTATTCTTTCATTATTTTGGTTACTTAACTATTATTGATCCAATTATGTGTTGATCCTAGATTTCGTATTATATTGATTACTCTCTCTTAAGACTTAATCAATTAATCCTAACTGAATCAAAAAATTCCAGAATTGCAACCTCTTAATTCATAAAAATTTCCCTAATGTTTTCAATTAGATCTAAAGTAATCTATTCGATAATTAATTTCTCACACAAGATCTCTCTTCGAATGATTGTTAATTTGATAATTGTGGGACTTATTAAACTGTCAACTCTCGTAGCACAATCTAATATGATTACTTTGACTCACTCTCTCAATTTGTTGTTGACAGCGCGTCGTAATACTAGTCAAAATAAAAAAACTAGACTACTGTTATGATAGTGGTGAGTCTAGGTCTACCCACAAAGAGTGTGTGTAAAGTTGTTCAAATGAAATTAACCAGTGTTTAGGTTTAACTGGGGGGAAAGGAAGGGGTTGGATTTTGAAATAAGAAAATAAAACAAAACTAACCTAATAAAAGCAAATTAAAGGAAACGTGAGAAAAATGATAAAAGTGGAAAATTCGGTGGGGGGTTCTTTGGTTCAATCTTGACCTACACCTTAATTAAACATATTAGCAACTATTAATCATTGGGTTAATAATTAACCTGAGTTTTCCCTTAAGTAGTTTTTAATCAAGATATGGTCATTAATTAAACTTAACCATCGACTAATCTAGGATACGATCTCTAGATTTAATTAGGCAGTAACATTACAAGTTAGAAAAATTGATTAATCAAGGCAACAACCACATATAATGTGTCATTTGACCTAGGTCATGATATCCATAATGATTACGAATCATTTGTTGCTACACATGAATTTCAACATAACAATTACAAATTATATTCAAATTCTAGGAATGGGTCTGTAAATAAACAATTCAATGAATGCATTAAAATCATCTTTTCATAATACCCAATGGGTTCATACACAAATAACTGAACAATAATGAGAGTGAGATTATCCATACTCAAAACCTAAATCAGTTAACATAGGATAACACAATCAATTTCTAATGAGAGAAAGAAACAACAAAAATAGTGAAATACATTTAACCCGAGTTCATTACAAGAAAATAACCCCTTTTGCGACATTTTAAGGTCAAGAAATGTCGTAGAATCCCATTTGCGACGTTTTAAAAAATGTCACAAAAAACATCGCCGAAGGTGGTGTAGGGAAAAGGTTTCTGCAACGTTTTATGGAAAACATTACAAAAAAGCCTGATATTTTGTGACATTTCGGAAAATATCACCAAAAGGTCAGATAACCCATGATGTTTTAAGAAAACATCGTGAATTATAAGGGTTTTAGCGATGTTTTTTAAAAATGTTGGAGAAATCAGCAAGTATTCTACGACGTTCTATAAACATCGCAGAATAGGTTACAATCCGCAACGTTTAGGAAGAAAAATCAGGATTGTAAGCAATGTATTTTTTCAAATATTCGAAAATAAATTTATTTTAATAAAATTTGAATTTTAATAATTAAAATTTTTATTTATCTAAAAATAAGATTAATTTTGATTATTATTCAATTTTAATTTTAATTTTTTCTTTTTTCATTTATTCGAAAATAATTTTAATTTAATAATTATTCAATTTTAATAATTATTTCTTTTTTATTAAATCTGAAAATAATTTTCAATTTTAATCATTATTTTTCTTTTATTTTGTTTCAATATTCTAAAAAATTTTAATTTAATTATTATTTTAATTTAATAATTAATTTTTAAATAACAAAATTTTCAAATCTTATTTATTTAATAAGTATTCAATATTATTTATGGAATTTATTTATTTAATAGTTCTTCAATTTTTTGAGTATATGATTAATTTTAATAATTATTCATGTATAACAAAAATTTAATACATGCAAACAATTTATTATTTAATTGCAATTCCCAAACATATCATAATATAGTAATTAATATAAACAATACATCATAAGTGTTTAATATATCAATATGAGTACATATCTAATCTAAAAGAATATTATGTGTAGCACATAAAAGTTTCAAGACTTTTTTTTGTTGTTCAACTTCTGTAGTTAATTGATCCTGCATTTCTTCAACTTTTTTAGTCAATTGATCAACTTGAGACTGTAACCCCTAATTAACCTTCTTTGACTCCTCTAATTCGTCTCGAAGTTTCTTTCTGACTGAACTCTTTCCTTGTGGTCAAGGCCTAATTCCCATGCCAATAACATAATCTGATCTAGTGCCCAAGACTTTGTCGCACACTTCATCCATTATCATCAGATGACCTTGTTCTATTGATTGTATTAATTTGTGACACATTAATTCCTAAAAAGGTAAGAATTAATTGCATGCACAGTCTCATTTAAGAAATATTTGTAAATGAACTATGTACTCACCCATTTTTCTCAGTATTTGGTAGTTATCCATTGACCTTTACTTTCATCATAATAAGTGTAATACTATAGCTTCATCCGGCCACACTCCTCTCCATCTTTGTCACTCTGTTGTATAGAAATATATTACTAGTAATATTTATTATAAATTTTGAAATGTCAATCAAAGTAAAATATAATTAAAAAGATAATAACTTACAATCTCATGTCGTATCGCTACAAAGGCCTTAGAGTCAGAGTTTGGTCGACATTTCACCTGACTCCTAGCCAATTTGGCTTTTTGACATTTTTCCTAATCGTTCACGTAACAAAATCTATTATAACATCTATAAATCACAATTCATAAATACTAAAATGCAATCAGTTGTCAAAAAAGTTGTGAAATTAAGTTTTTTGATCAAATAAACTAACCTTTGTAGCTAATTGCTCCCAATATTCGCATAAATCCATCCACTCCACCACTATGATATTATGCGGTTTAACATCCTTTTCATGCTTGGTAAAATGATTTTTTAAATGAAATCTTTGATCTTTAGATCTTAAAAGAAGAAACTTCTTCACAGCAGCATGTACGTCATTGTCAGTCCTTATTCCCTCGATTTCTAACTTTTACTGCAAAAAATCATAAATTATTGGTCAAAGCTTTACGCATATGGAAAACATGTACAAATTAGATAGTTTTATAATACTTACGTCTAACTTATCAAATGCAATGTCCAACTCCTCATTAGTAATTTTTTCCATTTTGTTCTTACAAGTAAGGAAGTTCGGGATACCACACCAATCTCACTAGATAATTTGGCGGACCGTACAGAGTTAGTTAGTCATCCTTCAGCAGGGAACATCTCTATCTCCAATCTCTTACCTATCACCTTATTAATCTTTGTCAATCCATGTCCTTTTGTGATACCTCTTTTTTTTATCAGTCTTGGATCCTAAAATAACAAAGAAATAATTTATAATTAGCATATGACATACTTTTAATTGGTTAGATAAACAAAATAATTAAACTTAATAAATCTCACTAATGTGATGTGAGAGATCATACCTGCAATGCTTGCAGAATAAGAGCTCACAGTGGGAAGAATAGTGTGATTTATTGGTGTCTAATAATTAGAAGCTAGAGGCATCTCTTGAGAAGTTGATGGAGAACTAATATTACATCACATATTCAAAAGTTGTTCATACTTATCTCTAGGATGAGTAATAGGCATATATGTGACATCTCTTGGTGTTGGAGTAGGCTCACAAGGTGTAGGTGTGTGATCTGGTGGCTGTGTATGAGTAAATGGCTCGTTAGCTACACTTCCAAGAAGTTGATGATACTACGACTATAGTTGTGTCGGTACTAAGCGGCTTGGTGTAGCCTTATTCTTATTCTTGGGTAGACCAAGTCCTATGTGAATCACCTACAAAGAATGACGAAGCAAAGGAAAAAGTAGGTTCAGAGAGAAACTAATAGAATAAGTACCCAATCAATTAAGAAAACTAGTAGTCCAAGTATTTAGAGTATAATAAAGCAACCTGATACGAAAAGTGCATAAAATTATAAAGGAAACAACTCATTGACTGTAATTGACTGTAATAAATTCATTG
>JANSVA010000002.1:40102173-40135441 GCA_025504915.1 Erythroxylum reticulatum | reverse complement strand
ATTTGAAGTGTTGGATTTTGGAAAATGGAAGTCATCTGGAAATTTTCTGAGAATAGATGGTTAGAGAGTTGAATTTTCGATCTAAAATTTCCATGAATTTGCTGTACTAATACAGAGAGAGTTTGACAAAGTTTTCTTTATGAAAGTTGTATATCTTGCTTTAAGCTTTCCATTGATATAAAGTTTGTAATTTTTAGAGTTTTGGATCGAACATTATGGAGTTTGAAAGTTGAGTTTGTAGGTTCCGTCGTGGTTTGGAATAGTCTGTAGTGTTTTTGGCATAACTTGTAGACCGTAGAACTAAATTGCATGAAATTGGTTTCATTTGAAAGTTAAGACATAAAGGAATAATTGTTTAGAAGAAAGTTTATCCTAAATCCTTCGTTTTCATTGTTAAAATGATCGAGTAAAAGTGACTGAAATTCTGATTTGGGAAGGGCTAAAGAAAAAAAATGGAAGAGATGCAAGTCCACTGAAGTGTCACAGTCGTGCATGCGCATGATTGTGACTTTGCATGTGTATGATCACGACCTCGCAGGACCACCTGGAGTGTCGCGATCGTGCATGTACACAATCACAACTTCCCTATTTATCCAAGGGAGGTTATTTTCTGAATATACTTTTATCTAGACCTCCAAATGATCTAATTCTTGAATCAATGGATTCCTAACACATTTTTCTATCTCTCCATAAAATTTTCTAGCGTTCTGAATTGAATTGAGAAAGATTGATTAAATCGAAGTGTGGAATCTATTGGAACAGTGAAATAGGATTTTCTTCCTGAACACCCTTCAGTATTTTGATTATATCTAGATCTATAGGATTCCAAATGAGATGCTTTCTAATTTGGAGTAAACTAGAGATATAGGCCTAAAAATTTTCTCAAGAAGTCTAATTTTGATTCATTCTATAATATATTGAATTTTTGGATGGAATTTTCATATAGTACACTATTTTTTGAATGTGAACAACCCAATAATGTTTGAGGTATATCTTCCAAATTACTGAACCAAATTGAGTGATTTTGGTATCAATGCAAACATAAGAAATAGAAACACTTTTATAGAAGAGAGTATGACTAAATTACATCATTTTTACCTTCTGATTGAACTTAAACAGTAGAACCAAAGTGTGTCATGGAAAAATCTGAAGTGATTTAATGAGAATGAAATGTGATTTTAATGGTTTTAGTGAGGCATAAACCTAAGTATAAAGTATACTTAGATGAGTGTTGATATGGGAATGATTTTGTAATGAAATTAAAGGAAAGATACCCGGAATTATCATGAACATCCATTGTACATAATTCATTTCATACATGTGCATTATTGAACAATTATAATTGCGCATATTGTGATATATGTGTGTGTTGTTTGATATAGAGGAGCAACTGGAACGTCAACCTCCAGATGTTACCAGAACTTCTAGGCATTAGCTTCGGGAGCAACTTATGAGTAACCTAGATCGTTTTTCTCAATTATTGTTTGCTTAAATTATGCTTTGAATAATAAATAAATGTGAAATGAATGTGATTGATTATTGATTCTGGATAGAAAGTCCGATGATTGTGAATGTGGAATGTATATTGAAGTGCTGCTTGAATGTGACTGTAAAGACCTGAGTGCTTTATAATGTGAGTGCTTGTGGTACATGCATTCCATTCATGAATGCACAATCAGATAATGACAATTGTAACCAGAGTAGCCACCAATCAGAGCTTAAAGCATAACGAGTGAAAAAAGCCTCGAGCTCAAACAGTGATTAAGAGCCTAAGGCTCACTATGTATACTGAGCCCTGTATCCCCCAAGCGAATAAGGGACAGTTATTAATAAGTTCAGTATCCAAAATAGATACGGGACAATTCAGGCACTCGGTCACAACAATGTAATAAATGGAAAGTGTCTCATTAGCATTTCATATGCATTTATGTCAAGTATGTTTGATTGATTGAAATGCTGAAATTTCCTATGCTAAAGTAAAAGTGTGATACATGATTTATTATCCAAAATTGTGAATTACATGTTATGTGAAATAGTGTATTGCATGAATTGAGTGAACTATCAATGATGGTTGCCTCATTGAGTTCGCAAAACTCACTCAAAATTTGTAATTATTTTTCAGGCTTGAAGAGTACCCCTTTAGACAAATGGGAGTGTACTTACAGCATACAAGTAAAAGATTGAGGTCGGAATCAGTTGGCGTCTGCATTAGTATTTCCTTTATTTTGTATCATATTAAGTCTTCCGCAATTATTGCAACTTGTGTATTCGAATATTTCTGTTTTGAAATAAATTTCCAAATCAGAAATGTTTGTATATGATTTTTGCAATGTAATGAAATTTTGACAAGTATTTTGTATTTGTAACGGGCCCAAATGGATATTGAAATTTCTAATGATTGTATTACTATGATTGAAACTGTTTTTTAATTAAAGTGGGCTAGATTTGGTTATCGGTTTCTGCACTTTATGTTTGTGGTTTTAGAAAAAAATTGTACTAAAATTTGAATGATTGAGTGCTATAGCATGCCACCCTCGTGGAGCACGGACTCGGATATCCCTCAGGATGTCGGGTACGTATCTTATGGGAGTAGGGCGTTACAGGAATCTTGAGTGGATATGGTGCAGGGGAAACGTAAGGAGGGTACTCACTCTTCCCTTCATCTTTTCTCTTCGTTTCTTGATCCTCTACTAGGTAGGTTGTAACTTGTTTCTCTACTAGTTACTTGAGCTCTTTCCCTCTTCTAAGTGTGATTGCCTTGCGTTGCTCCTGTAGGTTTGCTTCAGTATTACGTGGGAGACTCTCCACACTCCTTATAGACAATGTATTCGCTTGTTGGCTCATTTGAACCTCCAAGTTATAAATGGAAGAGGCGCGGTTTTTAGCTACTTGCTCAAACTTCCCTTCTAGTCTTTTATAAGCCTCATCCATACTCATGAGCTTATCTATGATCTTGTCTAATTTGGAATTATTATCACCAGATTTATCTTGTTGAAATCCAAGCAAACCTCGATTTCTAAATTAATTTTCCACATTATTAGATCAAGAAAATTTTTGGTGGTTCTTCAACCCATTTAAGTGTTAAAGTAGGGGTTGGGGTTGTTCCTTCATCCTTGACCAAATTGTATGCCTATATAGTCGAGTTGGTTCGTATTATTAATTTTCATTAGTAAGTAATCAACGATAACATAATTATCTTGTTCGCATAATTCATATCTATATTGAATTGCTTTAATTTGAGCAGATGAAGAGCCTTTCAGATTGTTTAGTTGTCTTATTAAGTTATCGATCTCAGCCTGCATTGATGTCATTGAATCAACAGCTATAACTCCCTTCTGATCTCAAAAATTCGGCTACTTTCTATTTCTATCTAACATTTAAAGACAGTTGTCATTTGCTATCTCCTTTAGTAAGTCTTTTGCTTCCTCAATTGTATTCCTCATCAGAGATCCTTCAGAAGCTACATCTATGGTGCCCCTCGTGGGTGGATTAACTCTATTATATAATGTTTGCAAGAGAAATTCCTTTAGTAATTATGGTGGACATCTCCTTTGCAAGTCTTTCTAACATTCCTATGCTTTGTATAGAGACTCCCTGTCATTTTTTTGAAAATATGTGATCTCCTTTATCAACCTTTTGGTCTTTGCTAGAGGGAAGTAGTTGTCTAAGAATTCACACATGAGCTGCTACCATGTTGTGATGTTTGTTGGGTTTAAGGAGTGATACCATGCTTTGACTCCATCCCTTAGTGTGAAGGGAAAATGTTTGACGTTTCATTATATCAGAAGGTATAACATATTTTGAGAAAGTTTATGATATGGGTGTTAGGATTTTCATTAGCTAACTCATATAACTACATGTTGGTTTACAACGTATTCATCAATGCTGGCTCGATCTTAAATGATGTTGCTTATACCAGTGATCGAGTGATGCCTTGTTGTGTAGCATTGAACCCTGGTCTTATGAAATCCATTAGGATTCACTACTGGTCTCCTTGATTATATTCTTCTGCCATCATTCTTTCAATCTCTTTTTGGCATCTCGCTCTTCGAATTTCTCATTCTCGTCTCGTGATATCAAGAGTTGTAGTGTCTTTGATCTTGCTTAAACTCCGAGTAATTCTTGTGATCATGTAGTAGCAAGGACACAAGAATGGAGAAAATTTCCTTAAATCAAAGGAATTCAAAATGTCCTAAACTAAGTTCCCCAGCAACAATGCTAAAAAAATGTTAAGTAAGTTTTATGTATAATAAAACCCTCAATACATTGCAAGAATACAGATCGTATCTTGTAACATATAAGATTATCATTCCCATGAGGAATTAGATAAAAACAATTTGAACCTAACTTTATTTAAGGTATTCAGAATGTGATTTGAATGAAAATGATAACAGAAATTAAAACAATTACTAAAATAAAGCAATTAAACAAATAACAAGTGAGATGCAAAATTAATATTAAGGTTTAATCAATGATGAATGCTTAAGACTTATTTTTTTCATTATTTTGGTTACTTAACTATTATTCATCCAATTATGTGTTGATCCTAAATTTTCCAAAATTGATTACACACTCTTTCTCAAGACTTAATCAATTAACCTTAATTGAATCCGAAATTCCAAAATTGCAACCTCTCAATTCACAAAACTTTTTCTAATGTTTTCAATTAAATCTACAGTTATCTATTGGATAATTAATTTCTCACACAAGATCTCTCTTTGAATGATTGTTAATTTGATAATTACAGGACTTATTAAATTGCCAACTCTCATTACACAATCTAATTAGATTACTTTGACTCACGCTCTTAATTTGTTGTCAAGTATAAGCATGCATAATTATCACAACACTAGAATATGTATTGAATCAATAATAATCAAAGCCACAAAACAAATTCAGAATAAACCCTAATATGAAATTTAGAAACTCATAAACATGTTTAACATGATGGAATCTAATTACAAATAAATAATAAAGAAAGAAAGAAGAGAAAAAGAATGAAATTTCTATTTGCTCCTTGGTTTGAAAAGTTGGAATTTCCTGATGTTGTACTTGATCTCTCGCCTTGATCCACTTTGATTCAATGATTGCTTCCTTTTTAGTGTGTTTAATGTTGTTAAATAATGTCTTAGGGTTCTGGGAGTGCAACTAGGGATTTTCCACCTTAATTAGTTCCAAAAATTTCCCAAATAGAAGAAAAAAGTCACATCTAGGAAGTGTCTGTCACAATCGTGACCCTGCCCATATAACTCCATACAAATCCAACATCCTTGTTCTTCATTTTTTTGATTTCCAACATAAACAAAGACATCAAACACCTTAAGAAACATAAAATCAAGATTGAAATCATGCTTTAAACTATACAAACACTTAGAATATAACCAAACACTCACATAATCACAATTTTAAGCCTATACATGCGATAATCATCTAATAAACACCTAAAAACACAATAAAACATCTATCCAAACATAAGATAAACTATACATATCACTTGCCACTGACGAGCCATATGCTAATGAGTAACGGTAGTAGGGAGTATCATCCTCTCCATTGCCACTAGACCAACGTCTCTATTGATTCTATCTTCGGGCTTCATTTGTGTTTTTTGTTGAGAAACATAGCATGAAGTTTTAGAGGGCTATTCTAAATAGATATGTTAAGAGAGAAATTAAGGTCATTATTGGTGTATTCTTATTCTTTGGGCATCGTGAAATTTTAAAATTTTCTCTAGGTTTAAATATTTGGACAAAATGAATATGTATTCTCAAGATATGTATTTTGGAGATTTCTTTAAATTCATCTTGCAATATATCAAACTTAGCATAATTGTGAAATGGCAAAAACATGAATCTCTCATACATTAATTATTTAATTGGGAATAGTTGTCATAAATTGAGAACCACATATCATAAAATTGAATAATTCTAATTCAATAAATGAATTATCAATAATTAAATCATATGAAAATTAGAAAACTAATATATAAGATGCAGAAGATAAGAGATATTATTATTACTCTAATTTAAATTCATCATATGAATCATCTACTATGGAGATTTAGAATGTATAAAACAATTGCTTTTTTTTTTTGGTAAATAACAATAACCCTTGAGACAGAAGTGAAAAAGAAAGGAAGTGTTATCCGTTACAAATAAATTTAATACTTAATAATTTATAATTTTGTAAATCATTCTAGAAGAGATTACTTTTATGATAAACAACTATACATTTTAGCAAAAGGATTTGAACACATGACTATAATTAAGTTTTAAAATGTAAACTATTTGGATAATAATTTTATAATTATTTTACAAATTAGTTATTTAAAATAAAATTAAAGTAACTTCTTTAAAATTAAAATTACATTTTTATAATTTATAGAATTGTCAAAACAAGTTTTTAAAATAGACGATTTAATTATGAGACGGGGATTGAAAATTTTTAATTTTTTATGGCTTTGGGTACAAATAATTAAAAAAAGACAAGTTTAAGGCAATATTATTGTGTATTTGGGCTTCAAAACATGGGTCCATTTTAGGCCTTTTGCTTCCATGTTTCGGGTCACATCGACTCGATAAGCCATCGTCTAGGGTTTATATTTGACATAAGACCCTCAATCATCTCTCGTTTCCTCACTACCTCCACCACCACCACAATCACAATCCCTAACAACCTTTCACAGCCATGGATTTTAACAAGAAACGCAAGGCCGACGAGAACGGAACCACCAGTCCCATCCACGCCGCCGCAGCCTCGCCGCTTACTCCCGAAGACATCCGCAAGATCATCGAGCCCTTCTCTAAAGACCAGCTTCTGGAAATCCTCCAAACCGCCGCTGTGCTCCACTCCGATGTCCTTGATTCTGTCCGCGCAGTCGCCGACGCTGATACCTCTCTCCGCAAGCTCTTCATCCGCGGCCTCGCCCCCGAGACCACATCCGACAGTCTTCGCGCCCTCTTCTCCACCTTTGGAGATTTGGAGGAAGCCATCGTGATCTTTGACAAGAACACCGGGAAATCTAAGGGCTATGGATTCGCCACGTTTAAGCACGTGGACGGCGCTCGTTTGGCGCTTAAGGAGCCAAGCAAGAAAATTGACGGTCGCATGACGGTGACCCAGTTGGCCTCGGCTGGGGTTTCGAATTCGGGGCCTAGTGTGGACGTTTCATTGAGGAAGATTTATGTGGGTAATGTTCCTTTCGAGCTCTCTTCTGAGAGATTGTTAGCATTCTTTGCTATGTATGGAGAAATTGAAGAAGGCCCGTTAGGGTTTCACAAAGGTCCTGGCAAAACAAAAGGATTTGCTTTCTTTATCTACAGGACTGAGGAAGGTGCTAGAGCAGCTATTGCTGACCCTACCAAGAACATTGATGGGCATCAAGTGATATGTAAGTTGGCTGTTGACAACAACAAGAAGCCGAAACCTCAAGGGCCTGGTGATATGTCACAGCCACCGCAACCAATGCAACCTCCACAACCAATGCAGCCACCGCAGCCACAGTCTTCGATGCCTGGTTCGCAATATGGTGGTATGCCTGGTGGGTTTCCGAGTTATGGGTATTCAGGATTGACCAGTACCAGCCATGGGTTGAATTCTTCATTGCCTCCTTCTATTGGGAGTGGAAGTTATGGTAGTGTGTATGGGGCTTCCCAGTATGGTGGGACGGGTTCCAGTGATTATGGTGGAATGAGTAATACTGGGTATAGGATGCCGCCAAGTTCAGTTGGAATGGGGTCCGGTGCGTATCCTGATGGTGTTGGCCCTTATGGGTTGGCTCAACAGCACCAACCATCGCCTATGCCGCCCAGAGTTCCACCTGGTGGGATGTATCAGGGCGTGCCTCCCTACTATTGAGGTAACTGTTATTGCTATCTACACTTGGTAAATTTTGTTTTGTTTACGTTGGCCTAGTGTTGGGTTTCTCTTGGGAGTTACGATTTGCTGCGTATTGGTTTTGCTAACCTCTGTTCTCTGCTGTTTCATTGTCGTGTATTTTATTGCATTGTTGACGAAGATGTGTTCCTGACGGTGATGTAGATTTTTATCAGTAGGTCATAGGCATGATTGCATTAAGAAATTTTCTGATGACCTGTTTGTGAAGTGATGTAGAGTTATCCAAGATTGCTGTGGTAGTTCTTCTTGATATGTTGAGCTCTTCTTGAGGTTTTCTTCTTGAAATTCATTCTATTTAATGTACGGTCTTTAGTCTTTTGTCACAATCCTCTTTGTTTCTAAATTTCTCTCATTTTTTATGGGACAAATTCCTTTTAAGCTACTATTTAAAGGTGTTCCAACTTATATCACCATCTATTTGTTTACGTAGACTTGGCGGAGACCTGCTCAGAAGGAATGGGTCAAATATGGCCTTTATTTTACACTTTTTTTTTTCTTGACTTGCATGTAATCCTTTTATTTGTTGATATTGATTACTTTTTTGAGTTCTGATGGATGTTTGGTTCAGGTGCATGAGAGCTTCTTGGGCTGAAATGCTTTAAATGGTTGTGGTGATTACGTGAATGCAGACAATGAAATCTTTGGTTTTATTTTGTGGACTGCTGTGCTTTAGTTGCTGCTTCCATTACGTGAATTCAGAAGGAGTGCTGAACCTTTATGGTTCTCTGTGTTCTTTAGCTAGTCGAAACCTTGTCTTCTGCAGATTAATATGTTTTTGTGTTACTTTTTATATGAGAAATTTATAGTTGATATGTGACTGTTTTACTTCGATGTGACTGTATCAGTTCTGTTTTGAACAATGCGCAAATTACTAATTGATTAAGTTGAGTAGTGTACATTTATTTCTGCATATTTACAGTTGTGTGAGAATTTCATGGATGTTTGGTTGAAGATGTTGATTTCTTATTTTGTTATTCTTGATTTCGTGGTTGAATTCATGTAGCTTTACGCCTTTTAACATTCAGGATCAATTTGGCTAATATATGATTTACACATATCTATATACCTATTATCCAGCTAGAACAGAAATGAAGTTGCTAACAAAGTCTCAAGCTTGCGCCCTACGTTAGGTTCCAGTATAACTTTCTTAATAACTCTAGTGGGCCTCAGACTGATAAGTTAGTTTTGCTTGTTGGATTTTAATGTAAAACTAATAATTTGGGTCCCACTACTTTGTAGCCCTTCAGTTAAGGAGGATTAGTACAATATTTAACTTAAAATAGTTGACTGATAAGATAAAACAAAAGAGTTAAGTTCAATGGCTTACAATTGGATAGGAGATTGTAGACTGGACAATCTTCTAGATGTAGATAACTCCTATTCATTTATAACCTTTCTGATTTACCATAACATTTTAAATCTTATATTTCTTTAGATTTTTTCATCTTCTTTTCCTTTTTCTTAGTTTCATTGATTGATTTTGAAAATTAGTTATTGCAAATGACTGTCTTAAAAATAGTGTATGCGAATTTAGTTTTCAGACAATTAAAACAAAAGTTGTTTTGAACAACTTCCCAAACATTTCTGTCTAATTATCTGACTATAACCTAGTAATAATTTTTGCAATACATGTTTTAGTAATTCCAAACGACAGAATTTACTTTAGTAACATATAACAGTTTAATTTATTTTTATATTATTAGTTTTCTATTAATATTTTCCTTTCTATAAAATTGTTTACAAATATTTCCCGCACAACACAGCTGATAAGTGACTATTTGTTCATATTTGAAACTCATTTTCTTGTAGATATGGAATCAACTAAAATAAAACATTTATATCCAGATACTTCCCTAATCCTTGTTCTGAGTTACCAAATAGCTCAAGGAATGATGAAGGAGCTTGTACACAATTTTCATTCTTAATCCTTAACAACATGTTTTCAGTTTTGCTAATCTATAAGGACAACTAATGTGCATGGCCTCAAAGATTCTGAGGCTCTAATTTATCTGAACTTGTTCATGTTAGGTCCCACTGAGCTGTATCAGGCTTGCTTTCTCAGTTCTTTACTGGTCTGCGTTAATATTTTATGTGACATGTCATTTAGGCCATTTCCCCCACAAGGAGAAAATCATAAACAAGAAATTTACATCATGGAATCGTATGCTGTCATGAAACTTTCTTATTTTAAGTACATATGGAGCATGGGCAAATCAACTGCAAATGCCAGTCACATTCTAGAAGTGTAACTGATGCTCGACGTGGATGTAATTATAGTTTCCTGGTGCATGATCAATGTCCTTCTTGGATTTTAAGTCTCAAGTATATGAGCATCTAATGATATCAGTTGTTTTTTTTCTCTCTCTACAATATGATATTCTTATAAGTCGTATGGCGAATTTTGTTGGTGGATGTTAGCCATATGTTCCTGGATTACTGAAATATGCAGCGTCCACCACTTTATCAATCGCTGTTGAATTATCTCCTCTGCTTTCCATAGTAGGGTGATTTTATGCTAATTTCCTTGATAACTTGGCGATAGGATTCTTAATAAACCTATGTTTTCTTGATCTTTCCTGTAGCTATCCTTTATTTATCGTCCCTGAATACCTGACAAGTATGTGTTGTCAAGGCATATTGGCTGTTGTAGTTGCTGGGTGATTCTTTTTGAAATTATTCATGGGTAATTTAGATGACCAGGTGGTCGTGAGTCTCTCTGGCTCTTGTTTCATTGGTCCTTAAAGATCCTTTGTTGTTTATGCGTTTCCTTGGTAGGGTATATTAATTTGGGTGGTTAAACTTATTTGAGGAAGAAGTCTTGTGCAGTTGGATTTTGGTTTATCTTCTCTGAGATGAATTTTCTATTGGATTCTGCTATAGCAATTTACTTAACTAGCATTTACCTGATTCGGTGCAATCGTTGAGTGGGTGCTGTTAACTGACTAATGATGTTGGTGGTGATGTTTTCTGTCTCGTTGATGAAATGCTGTGGTGAGCCCGTTCACCCCTATCCACACTGCCTCTTGAAGTTTGGGCATCCTATTAGCATTTCTTGTGGAGATAGGGGCAGTGCAGTGATTGTTGGATATGGAGACACTAGTATTCAATTACCCAGATTTTGTTTTAGCAGTTTGCAAGTGTTTTTTTTTCTTTTTCCCTTTTATATACTTTTAAGGCTCTGATAGCGTTTGCCTCTAAAAGATATTTGTTGATAGATCGTGCAATAAATAGTAAATAACATTTTAAAAAGAAGGTATCATCCTCAAGCTGACTTAAGAATACACGTGATAATGTCAAAAAAGTATTTGAGAATTCGCCGAGGCAGCTGGAAGTCCCAAACCGATTTTAGTTCTAAACTTGAGCAATCGACTAATGAGGTGGGAAATTGCTATTTTCTCAATTAAGCATCGGAATTAGTAAATGAGGTATGAGGTGGTTACATAAATTGCTAACTATTTCCTCATTAGCAGTCCGTATGATTTTAGCTGACATAGGTAGGTCTTAAGAACCAAAAGAAATCTTCCACTTGGACGTTGAAGTACTGCTGGTATAGCTAATGGTATTGTATTGGCGGTAGTTGCAGATATGTTACTTTTAAGCTTTTAATGATTCAGTTAGAATTGAGAGACAACTGAGATCGATGAGTTACTTTATTACCGAACTTGGAAGTTGATCATAATGGTCCCGATTGGTTGTTACATACAAGTAAATTCAAGCCAAGTTCACGTTTAAACTAATTTTTAAAAGTGCTTAGAGTTATTAGTAATGTTTTAAAATTTTAAGGTTTGAAAGTCTCGCCATAAAATCATCTTGAAATTGATTTAGGATCAATCAACTCTTTTAAGTTCAGTTTTCATTTAAAGTGCGCAATTTATGGAAATGTGGTCCTTTTCAATTTTCAACCTCCTCTAATGCATGTAGACTTTTTCTTTTTTTTTGGTTGTAATGGACAAGAAATAATGAAACAAACTAAAGCTTTAAGAAGGCTATTGAACTTTCATCATTTTGAAGTATTCTTGGAATCAGATTGTCCCATAAGACTAGATTCTGAGCACTCGACGATCCTAGCTTAGCTAATAAATTTGCACATTGGTTATTTTTGCGAAGGATATAAGAAAGAGAACAAGATTAGTCATGATCAAGTAACCTATGAATGTTTCCAACAATACTAAAATATGGATTAATATGCGAGTATGGTACATTTGTCAAATTGACCGGTTAGATTCTACTAACACTTTTCGGTGTCCATGATCTCAAGTCAAACTTAACCCATGTCAGATGGCTGGCAATTCAGCATTAAGTGGGTGGCATGGCCAATAAACCCCATTATCCAATGGGCACAATTGTCTCGCATAATATTTCCAAAATTAACGTCACGGGGATTGCCATAAGAAATACGATCGATATTGATCTTCACGAACTCAATCGGAGGGGTACACTAAAAAATCCATTTATCCTCACTTTGGATACAATGCTATTGAGAAGCACACACACTTATTAATGCAGTCATTTTGAAACAAAATAGAAGGCCGTAAAATTTGTGTAAACTACATTAGAAGGGATTATGCAAAGTATAAGCACACACTTATTAATGCAGTCATCTTGAAACAAAATAGAAGGCCGTAAAATTTGTGTAAACTACATTAGAAAGGATTATGCAAAGTATAAAACAAAAAGAGAATAAGAAAGATGTCACAAATTTTGAGATGATCTTTGTTGCCTAAAATTGGACTTAAAAGTAGAGTATAACCAAATTACTTAATTCTCTTTGTTACCCACAACTTAAGTTAAAGGTAAAGCGGAATCAAATTACTTAAATCTATCGTCCATTCGCTTGAGTGCGGCGCTCTTCCGTATCGTAATAACAGATTTACCATCGTTTCATTATCAGTTTGTTAGGCTGGGATTTAAACTCACGAACTTATACCTGAACTCTAATATTAGTTTGTTAAAACTGAGTTAAAAGTAGGATGAAACTAAATTACTTAAGTCATATAAAAAGGTGGATGACGTTATCATACTTTGTTATCAACGGCCTCCTCTTTAGTCAACTATTATAATAATTCTTTTTTTTTTATTGGCCAAAATGAAAGAAACCCCATTGAAAATTCGATAAGAGTAGGAAACTCTCAGAGTAACTTTTCTCTATAGTGTAACAAAACACATTGAATAATCTCTCTCTCTTCCCAAAGAAGTGAAGCCTCCTGTTCGTCCCCCATAACGACCCCATGCTGCTTTACTCTTCAGCTTCGACCCAGAACACTTGTAAGCGATCAAAGTTTCAAACTTGAATCTTACCAGCGGGTTTCCTGCTATGCATTAAACTGTTCCTTTTTAATTGGTACTTCCCTTTTAACACCCTTTCTTTTGTTGTGGCTTGATCGCCTGAATTTAGCTATTTTCTTCCTTCTGTTTCTCTTTGTCTATTTATTTTGATTGCTTTCTCGCTGTTTCTTCTTTACTTTTGTTTATCATGTGAATGTTGTCAGCTCTAAGCTGTCTAACTCGTCATTTTCTTCAGTTTGGCTTGTTTGCTCATGACTTTTGCTTTGCTTCCTCGTGGCTTTTCTTCCCACCCATGCCCATTCTTTCCCACCTTTTCGAATTTGAAAGAAAGTTCTCAACTTTTTTATACTTCTTATTTTTCAAACTGATAGCGTTATTTTTGTGCTTGGAGTGGCTTAGATTGACTCCCTGCTTTATTCAACTAGCCATGGATAGACCTTGTGAATTGACATTCTTGAAACGATCAAGGGGCAGATTCTGATCCTTCGTTGTAAAAAATTTCTCAATTATTGATGAGAATCCCAGTTGGGTTAGAGGATAACTTCATGTTTTGTTGTTCCACTGTTTACATTATTTCCTAGCCTTGAATTTATAATGACATGTCAACCCTTTCAAATGTGTCACGTGCAAATGCTTTTGTGCAAGGATCAGGGAAAGCATTAGGGTTAGTAAGTGGGACAGCTGATCGCTGTTGCAACTAGTTACTTACAATCAGAATGTTTCTTATTGTCATGCTTTTTATGACCTTGTCATTTTATACGCCTTTTGCTTTGCTGATAGTTGCAATCAAATTCTTGGTTGGTGTGTACAGATCCCGTTAGGGACTCACATAACAAACTTTAATAACAGAGATGCAGCAACATCCGATTGATTGAATCCTGAAAAGTGCATATATTCAGGATTTAGTTGAAACCACTCTATTGTTTGCATTACATGACTTCTAGAGAAAATTATAATTCCCAAAGGCACTGGCAATAGTGAGCCTTTTATTTTGGTTGTTCAGTACTTTGTTGTTTATGTAATAGCATCTCCATTGTTTCTCTGCCAAACTCAAAGTTAACCTGGAGATAATATACTGGCACAAGTTATGTGTCACTAAAATGATATGGACCTTTTTCCTCCAACATCGAAGTACTTTGAGCTGCTGCCTTAATGTGTTTTGTGTACTAGCATATGGTTCTTTAATTTCTACCTCTACTTGTTAAAGAAGTAACCTTGCTGATTAGCTGCAGCCTTTCCTAGTATGCTTTTAATTAATCAGCATTAACTTTGTCCTAGGATATATTTTTCTTTGCCAGTGTCTGTTGGTTCTTCTATTAGAGTTTAACCTCAGCTTACCATAATTTATCTTTTAAATGCAGCTGCATAATCTTTGGATAAGTGGTCAAAATATAAGGAAGTTTCCTTGGTATCCAGCACAGATTTTAGAGCTTTTTAACTTATTCATGATGGATAACAAATATGAAGGCATCACATGGGTTGGAAATATATACCAGAAGTTTGAAGATATGTGCCTGGAGATGGATGAAGTTTTGTTCCAGGTTTATCTTAATTGCTTCTATGAGCGTTTTGGGAATGTTGATGGGTTAATAATTTTCTTTGATGGCATTTACTAAGTCTACAAAGCAATGACTTCTCTTTTTCTTTTCACAAATTCCATTTCAATTTCTATCCTTGATGTGTTCCCCTGTGACGTGAGACTATTGGAGTTCTTGATATTCAGTCATGTCTTCCTTCTAAACTAGATATAGATTCCTGATTTTGCTTGTTTTGTTTCTCCCTCCCACTTTAGTAGCACCTATACACTTTCTGTGCTGCTTGTGTTTCTCATAAAATTGAATACATTCTTGAACAGGAATTCGAATATGTTGGAGATCAATTGCAAGTTATGGGTAGCAATGTCAGGCAGTTTTGCTCAGATTTTGCACAGGTTCTCCCACAGTCCTTCGTTGATGTGGTGCAAGGGGCAGCAGCTGACTCATCCACTAATGTAGCCTCTGAGTTGTTGGTGGAAGGCATTGGTGAGGAGCGGTCAAGGAAGAAACCTTGCAATAAAATTGATCTACTCAACAACTGTTCTAAGGAACGTTTTCAGGTGCTACAAGATGATCCATATTTGGAAGAAGCTGCTTTGATGTTTGAAAATGAATTGGTGACTTTAGACAAAGACCATTCTGATGAAAGTCTGTATGAATTGAATAAGTCAGATAAAAACCCAAATGATCAATATCAAAAAACAACGAGGTCACCAGCCTCCGATGACCTACCACCTTGCAGCAGCTCTTTCACCAAAATAAAGCTTTTAGATGGGCCTTCTACAAATGCTGCCGACTTGGTTTATTGTTATGAGTTTGAGCAGACTTGTGGCAATTCCTCAGCTCAAATAGTCAGTATGTGCTTCATAATTATTTTTTTCTTACTGCTGCATTCCTGTTTCCCTTCCTCTATGTGACTTGATCCTCGGTGGACCTTAAAAGTCTTGTAGCCCGTAGGGCCATACAAGGTTCTGAGCCCTATCTGCATGAGTTTGAGCTTCAAGGATTTTTAATTCTACTGCTCATTATTTCTTCTTTGTACGTAATTCATATGCTTTTATCAATTTCCATCTAACAAGTGCATCTTTGGATCTGTCTATCTTTGTTCATGATTGTTATCCTACTTAATAACACAGTTCACTATCTCTGTATGAGTTCAGACTACAGATTCCAGTCTGATTGGTCTTTTCTAACCTAGTTGGTATTTTATGAAGAATTTTGGATCTCTGGTTGGTCAACTCTTGTCCTTTTCCAATTGGTTAATGTGATTTTCTTTTAGTTTCTTTCACTGTTTTGTCTGGAGATGGTTAGCATGGCTGTTAAGTTAAAAGATACAGAATATGCTGAATGAGATGGAGTAACAGAAGTTAGAAGGTGCTCACCCTCAAGATAGAACTTACACCGCAATTTAAGGGCTATCATTTATCGTATAATTTTATAGTTTTTTCTCTATTAAGCAACCATTGTTATCTAAAATCTTTTTGCAGTGACTGAATTAAGAAATTAACAATTGTCATATTTTCCATTTTATTTGATATTGTTGTAGGGAAACTGGAGAGCAATTTGACTGATGCGGGATTATCTACTAAAGCAAAACTTGAGGAGAGCTGCATCTTAGTGGATGGTAGTGAAGTATCTTATGGTGTTTGTGAGACACAGAGACGCATTTCTCTGAAGGTGTGACTCTCTCATTGACTCCTGCCTCTTATAAGACCTTTTGAATTGGCACAATTTTGTTGCAAAATCGTAGAATCAACAACACTAGTGATGAAGTACTATACCATTGTATTATCGCTGCCATTTGACTGAACTATTCAGAGTACAAGGTTGAAAATTGATGATATCCCTTTTCACCCTTTTGTATTCTTTTGCCATAGAAACAGGTTGTGGAGGCTTTTTTTCGGAAAAGAAGGGGAGCAGCAATGCAGGACCATCATCAAGGTGCAGCTTGCCGTTACACCCCTGACCCAGCATTCAGTCCCCAGAAAGGAAAGGACTTTATATCATCATCGAAGCCCGAGGCCTCTGAATTTGACTGGGAAATTATCTAATGTAACAGATTTACCGTAACATAATCTAAGATGATTGTGTCAGTTTTGTCATTTCAGTTATGTGAACGTGTTGGTATGGCAATGGCATCGCAGTTACTAGTATATTATCTAGAAAGGGAACAAATTAACTTTAGCATTGAGGAAATCCATTTCATTTAAGAAGTGTAATTAGTTAGTGTGGCTGGTATAAATTGAGGCTTGACATTAATGTTCTTGCAGAATGATGTGTTTTCCTATGCCTGGAGCTCATCACCTTGAGCAGTATAATATGCAATAAGCTTCTAGATAGTCCACTTAGCTTCGCTAGATACAAGATCTATAGAATACAATTAAATAGATATTTTGTATCATTTTTAATTTTTAAATTTAGAAACAATTGTCGTAGGGTCAAATTATCCCAACCTTCTTACGGCAGCTTCAACCTGTAATTTATAGACCAACTGTTGATATAGACCAACTGTTGAGATATCATTCTACGGTTGAACTTAAGTATTCGAAGCACAATCACATGGAAAACGGTATGGAGGTGAAGTCAAATGCTTTCAGTAAGACAATATGAAATCGGTTGGACATACCTCATAAAACCAAGAAAGAGTCGTGCACAGCGTATACCAAGTCTGTTGGCTACCATCTTTAAGATTTTACTGCGCTTGATAATAATTTGTACTATGTTTAGTCATTGGGTACTTATATATTATGCAAAGCTTGAAAAACGATAATATGCCGAATATACAAGAAGCAGATAAATTAGCTTGAAGTTGATTACCAAAGGGAACATTACATTACATTACATAGACACAGTGAGCAGAATATACAGGTATAGATCATCGCACAAAACTTTTTAAGAGCAGAGAAGATGAATACGCATTCAGCTTCCATTTGACTGGGTTCATGCACTGGGATGCGAAGCTTGCATGGCAATGCCACATAGACCTTCCTTACCATCAATATCTCTTTGCATTCTTATGTATCCATTTTCACCCCAGCTACTTCCCCGTGAATTCTTGACCAGCCAATACTTGGTACCATCATCACTAGCTCCATACCCTATAGCAACTGCTAGAGAATGATTCAAAGTTGTTAAAGATATAGTGTTTATTTAAAAATAAAAATTGAGAGTATTAGAATATAGTAGTAAAGATAAGATTTGGTATTTGTTAAAAATAAAATTTTATCTGCTAAGATAAAGTTGTTATTTGTTAAGATTTAAACTTTTTAAATTTTTGATTTGTTTGCTTAATCTTTATTTAGATATTAGCTAAGTTTGTTATTTTATTGTTTATATATTTAGGCCTTCAACATCAATGAAAAGTATAACTCATCAATAAATTGTCTCTTGCATTATCTTATTTCTATTCTATTTTATTTTAGTTAGTTTCTGATTCTAAAATTCAATATGATATCAGAGCTCTTAAAGATCTTGAGAAACCGACGAGTGATTAATGCTTTACAAGCTCAAGATCAAAGAAGGGCAATAAGAAACCAAGAAGTGGAAAGATGGTACAGGGAGCCTATGTTGGACCCCATTTCCGGAGTCTAACTATCGCTCTAAGACCACACGATGTTGGGCCCAGGTCTCGATCCCAAGACTAATCTTGAGGTTCGATTCGGGGCGGTCAGGTGATGATGGTATGAAGGGAAAGTGGATAGCATTGGATTTATAAGAAATCTCAGTGTGGCAGCAAAGGAGAGTTCGCTGCAGTGACGAAATTGTTTCACAGTGGCGAAACCATGGAGTTATCTCCATGGACCCTTCAGGGCGAACTTCTGGCTTCGCCGTGGCAAAGTCCCTGGATTAAAGCCAAGCCCCTTTGGGACAATTTCGTCACAGTGAAAGTTGGGCTTTGCCACGACGAAATCACGAAATTCAACGTAAAAACACCCTTCTGGAGAAGTTCACCACGACAAAACCTTCAATTCCAAAACCCAAAAACCCAACCTTTCAACCCAACATCCTATTCCAACACTAACATACATACAATCTCAACAAAGAAGATAAACATATACATACACAAAAGAAACATATTCAATTCTTCATTTCATTACTAAATCAAAAGAGTTTGAATAATCTCCCCTTACATATCATCATACATGTCAAAATTTAATACAAAATACAAAAGGATGCTCAATGTTGATATGCCTATAAAGCTATCCAAAATAGTCACTAACTTAGTACAAGAGTCTCTAACTATCCCGGAGTTTCCGATGCCTTGCGAGTATTAACTGTCATCTTATTCCGCACCTGAGGAGTGGAAAAATGATGGGTTGAGCTACATAGCTCAGTGGCTAATATATTTATAGCCATCAGTAAATTGCCACAAATTCAAGCATACGTATATATACATGTGTATCTAACAATTCAAGCATACTCATATTATAGGCTTTAACCATTAAGCATCACACTCAAATACATCATACTTGGCAACTTAAAGATACAATGCACAAATAAATAGCTCGAGGGTTCCATAAAAACAAAATGGAGAAATCGAAGTTTATACCATGAACAGAACGAGTCTATTTTCGGAGCTCATATGCCATAAGCGGGCAGCCGAGAGAAGACTCTTGTCAACGTGTATATGACGAACAGAATCGTTCCACTCTTGCCCAAACAAAAGCACATAATCGCTTTATCATATGCTCATACTTTCATGCTTTTTCTTCTTTTCATTTAATACAAAAATGTCATCACCTTTTCAAGGTATAACATAGTCATAATTCATCATGCATTTTCAAACATTCACAACAATTCAAATTTAAGCAATCTAAATATACACACATATAGGCAAGAATTGTCTTAATTACACAATAACTATAAACACATTACCCACCGAATTTCGCTTGAAAATCCAAGATCAAGATTGTCTTTCCTCTTGCTCTTGGGTAAGGTTTTCTTGATTCCATAACAAAAACAATTTCTCATTCAATCCAAATTCGAATGTAAATTCATAAAACTTTAATAATCAAAGCATGCTAAAATTGAGCTACAGCCCTTTCAAAATTTCAAACTTTTGGGTCAATTTTTTATGATCATTTTGATCAAGTAAATGAAGAAATTTGATAACACTTTTTTCTAGAAAAATGTTCCCTATTGTCTTAAGTTTCTAATAACACTAAAATCATTCAATTTGGTTTGGCAATATGAAAGTTATACCCCAAAACATTTTTGGACTATCCTTATGTTGAAACAATTTTTTGTGCTCAACTTCCATCCAAACATTGAGATTCTTAGAGACTGAATTAAAATTATATTTCTTCAGAAAATTTGTATCCCTATATCTCTAATTTACTCTAAATCAAAAATCACTCCATTTGAATAACTACAGAGTAAGATATTGTCAAAATACCAAAACATGTTCATACAGAAAAGTTGACTTTGCCGTGGCGAAGTCGGGGCAAACTTGTCTAAAAGCTTACGAAACTTCTAGCACTCATCCCATTTTCTAGCACATCCAACATCTATACTTAACACATCTTATACAAAAATAATCCTTTTTACTTCATTTACACTTCATTTTCTACTCCATTTCAACTCAATATCATCCATAAACAAATTATAGTCCACGATTGATCATGAACACCTATAATTGAACATACACATATATACACATTCGTCATCAACTTCCTACACATATTCACTTCATTATCACTTTCATTTCACTTCTAACTATCACCAAATATGCTTCATTCCCAACACAAACCCTAGTCTCTATTTAATCCTCTTTTTGTATCTAAGCAAGAAGAAAGATGATAAATTTACCTCTAACAAGCTAATTTTCTCTTCTTTTTCTTCTTCTTCTTTCTTCTACCTTCCAAGCTTCGCACGATTTTCCTCTCTTATTCTCCCTCTTCGGTTTTCTTCTCTTCTTTTTCTTTCTCTCACGACATCTTGTCTTCTTCTAAGTCAAGACATATTTTTATTCTTGTGTTTCCCATTTTTCCCTCCATTTACTTGGTTCTTCCAATTCTACCTCTTCTTTTGTCTTTTACGTCTCTAACTCCTTTAATCCATTTAAAACCATATTAATTCTAACTTAATTCTAATCTTTCCATCTAATTTCAAATCTCTATTTATGCCCACTAAAATAACGACTAAATTCTAAAAATAATCAAACAAATAGATCATCAAACAAATCATAAGTAAATAACTAAACAAAAAAATCGATAGTAATTGAAAAACTTTTTGGGGTCCAACAACCTATCTAGCAAAGATTCCGTCATTAAAAAGACAAGTAAACATTCCTAAATGTGGCTATTTTGAGAAGTTTGGTCATGAAGAGAAAAATTATTGGCATAAAAGGAAGTCTCAATGCTTTAGGTGTAAACGGTTTGGACATTTGAAAAATGATTGCAAGTTTAACAATAAAGAACAAGCAAATACAATGCAAGTGATTGAAGAAGACAACCTCTTTTAGTTGGTGAAAAGTATACCAAGATGCTTCATAGAGAGAAGTGCTCTGTGAAAATAAGTGATGAGAGAAGTGCTTATATTGAAGAATAAAGAGAAGTACTCCAAAGAAAAGAATTGTAGAGAAATGTGCTCCAACTATTGAAAGATGATGGGAAGTACATTATCAAATTCAAAAAGTTTTACAACTTTAAATCAATAGGAAACGTTGGAAAATGATTCAAATTTGTTAAAAATGTAGTCTTTGTTTAAAAATAAAATTTGGGATTAGTAGAATATAGTAGTAAAGATAAGATATGTTAGTTGTTAGAAAAAAAATTACCTGCTATGATAAAGTTGTTATCTATTAAGATTTAAACTTTTAAATTTTTGATTTGTTTGCTTAATCTTTATCCAAATATTAGCTAAGTTTGCTATTTTATTGCTTATATATTTACGCCTTCAACATCAATGTAAAGTGTAACTCATCAATAAATTGTCTCTTGCAATATCTCTTTTCTTTTCTATTTTATTTTAGTTAGTTTCTGATTCTAAAATCCAACAGTAGAAACACAATGATCTAGGTCACTCCCACAATCTCCTGTAAAAACCCCATTTTTATAGAACTGGAAAGCAGAGCCACCAGCATCAATGGCTTGTTGAAAGTTATGCAATTAAGTAAACGTGACTTTTTGTCTTCAACAATATTAAACATAGGAGACGTTTTAGGATAACAAATAGATGTTTTTGTTGGTCGAATAAATATGAATTTAAAGCTTATTAAGTCTAGTTTTAAATAGTGGAAGTTTCAAGTTCATTGGAGGTTTCTAAATAAAGTTATAGCTATTTCATTAAAAGTTGTTCAATTGGAAAGTCTTTTGTTTCTTTTGATTACTAGTTGATATTTAGCCTATAAAAAGACATGTAATAAGATGTTATATGATTGAGATAAAAATTTGAAAGATAGAAATAAAATGTTCACTTATCCCTTTCTTTTCTTGTTCTTCTATAGCTTCTAACAAAGTGCCTTGTTCAAATGACGACCGAAACTAATATCACCTTCCAATACCCACAACTCACCAAAACAAACTATGATCGAAGGGAGCTATGCATTAAGGCTATAATTGGGTCTCATGACTTATAGATCCTTGAAAAGAAGGGATATGACGATCCCAAAGAAGAGGATATTGCAATCGTGGCTGAACTAGAAGCTTGGCAGTGAGCAAAGAAGATAGATCAAAGTGCACTCTCAATATTCATTAAGGGATACATGACGACTTGTTTAAGGAGATAGCCAATGCAATAAGAGTCAAGGATGCCTAGGAAATTTTAAAGACTTCTGTATTCAGAGTTGATAGGGTGAAGAAGGTGCAACTCCAAACTCTATGAGGTGAGTTTGAGTTGATTTTGGTGAAGACGAATGAGTCCATAGCAAATTATTTTACTCAAGTATTAAAGGTGGTGAATCAGATGAAGTGGCTCGATGAAAAGATGGAAGAGTATCAGTTGTAGAGAAGATTTTGCGCTATCTCAATGTGAAGTTCAATCATATGGTAGTGGCGATTGAAGAATTAAAGGACATAGAGCCTATAACCATCGACAAATTAAATGAATCATTGTTAGCTCATAACGAAAGAATCGGTAAAGCAGTTTTTACAAACAAAATTTTCCTTTAATTATAAGGGAAATGATAGAGGAGGAAGAGGCCATGGTTGTGGTAGAGGTCGAGATTATAGTACTGACTATAGTTGAGGTAAATAAAAAGGCAAGAAAAATTCAGTTTATAAAGGTGAAAACAGGAGTTCTTAAAGAGGTTGTGGATGAGGAAGAAATAATACTTAGAGAAAGGATAAAAGCTATGTAGAATTCTACGCATATGGGAAGAACAGTCACTATTTTTGGGGATGTCAAACTAAGAGTAGTGATGAGGAGACAAACTTTATTTAGCATAAGGAGGTAGTTATCTAGCATAAAGAGGTAGAATGCAATACTCTTTTTTTTCTTAAAAGGAAGACTCCATCGAAAATGACATCACGTGGTATCTCAACAACGACGCAAGCAACCATATGATAGAAGACAAGCAAATTTGTGGAGTTGGATACAAAAGTGACCTAGAATGTTCGTTTTGGAGACGGTAGAAAGGTAGAGATTAAAGACAAAGGCTCGGTGATTTTGGTAACAAAAGATGGAGAACATAAACTTCTCAACAATATCTTCTACATCCTGAAAAAAAAGAACAATATTTTAAGAATTGGCCAACTTTTAGAGAGTACAAAGTAAAAATGGAGAACAATTATTTGTGGCTTCGAAATCAAGAGCATAGACTTATTGCTAAAGTTGCCATGACAAAGAACTGAATGGTCATGTTAAATTTGAAAACTGCAGACGCGAAGTGTTTATAAGCTTATGTCAAAGATACTTCATGGATTTGGCATATGAGAATCGGGTACCTCAACTTTGAAGGGCTTAAAATGCTAGGATCAAAAAATATTGTGAAAGGATTTTCTAAAATCAACCACCCCAATCAATTGTGTGAGATATGTCTACTTGGAAAGCATGCAAGAAAGAGCTTTCCAAAGGCATCACTTTCATGAGCATCCAAACCTCTATAACTTGTGAATTCGGATGTGTGTGGTCCTATCAAACTACAATCTTTCGGCTAGTGCTCATATTTTGTGCTCTTCATCGATGATTACACGGGGAAGATGTGGGTTTAAAAAATTCAAACTTCTTGTTGAAAAAGAAAGTGGACAAAAAATTAAAGCTCTAAGAATCGATAGAGGTGGAGAGTTCACTTCTAATGAATTCAAGATTTTTTATGAGAAAAAAGATATTAGACATCCTAGATGGTCCTAAGAGCACTACAACAAAATAAGGTTACAGAGAGGAAGAATAGAACAATTTTTAACATGGTGAGGTGAGGACAATGATAAAAAATAAGAATATGCCTTGGGAGTTTTGGGAAAAGGTAGTTGCATGCCTACAAGGAGTTTGGAGACAATAAACCTTCAAGAGCGATGGAGTGGACGGAAGCCAAACGTGAGGCACTTAAGAGTTTTCAGATTTATTGGTTATGTTCATGTATTTGAATAAGAAAGGACAAAACTTGATGATAAAAACAAGAAGATGATATTTATTAGCTATTCTAAGAACACCAAAGGGTATAAATGTTTTAACCTCGTTAATAAGAAAGATGTCATTAGTAGAGATACGGAGTTTGAGGAAGTTGTTTCATGGGATTAGAGTGTTGAAGAAGAAGAGACATATAGTTTTCTTCCATATTTGGAAGAAGACAAGAATGAGGACTAAGAAATTGAAGGGGAGAGTTCAACTCCTTCCACAAATTCCTTTACAAGCTCAAGTGAACAACCTCAAAGATTTTGAAGCATAGGAGATGTCTATGATGCTACTGAAAGAATAAATGGTGAGAATCCTTTTTGCCTGTTTACAAATGATGAATCTTTAAGTTTTGAAGAGGTTATTAAAGAAAAGAAATAGGTGCAAGCTATGAAGGAAGAAATTCATTCTATTGAGAAAAATGACACTAGGGAGTTTACCACACTACCAAGTGGTCATCAAGCAATTAAGGTTAAGTGGATTTATAAGCTGAAGAAAAATGAGAAGAGAAATTGAAAGGCATAAGGCAAGATTAGTAGCAAAAGGGTATAAACAAAAGCATGGTCTGGACTATAAAGAAGTATTTTCTCCTGTTGCTCATTTAGAGACAATACGGTTATTGGTTGCTCTTGTGGCCAAAAATCGGTGGACAATTTATCAAATGGATGTGAAGTCAATATTTCTAAATAGTGCTCTTAAAGAAGAAGTATATGTGAAACAATTGAAAGGATTCATGGTTTAAGGTCATCAAGATAAGTTGCTAAAGTTGAAAAAGGCATTGTACAACCTTAAACAAGTGGCACGAGTTTGGTATAGTCGTCTCAACAAATATCTTCATACGAATGGTTTTTCAAGGTGCATTCATGAATATGCACTTTATATTAAAAAATATAAATGTGGTATTTTGCTTGTGTGCATTTATATGGATGACCTCATTCTTACAGGAAATAATTCATAAGCGTATGATGATTTTAAGAAGGTGATGGCATGAAAATTTGAGATGAGTGATATAGGGCCTATGTCATATTATTTGGGAATAGAATTAAAACAATGGAGTGATGATCTTTCAAAATTCGTATGTAAGAGAGATTATAAAAAAAGTTTAAGATGATAGAATGTAATCCCATGAATACTCCGATAGAGTGCAGGGTAAAACTCTCCAAGGAGGATGGAGTATGAAGTGTCGATCTAACAACATTTCAAAGCCTTGTGGGAAGCCTAAGGTACTTGACATGTACTAGATCTGATATACTATTTTCTGTGGGTTATTGAGTCAGTTTATGGAAAATCCAAGTAAAGAAAACATGAGAGCTGCATAGAGAATTCTTCGATATTTGAAAGCTACTTTTGATTATAGAATTTATTACACTTCTTCAAATGAGGCTCAATTAAAAGGATATTGTGAAAGTGATTATACTGGTGACATTGATGATCAGAAGAGTATTAATGGGTTTATATTTTCTTTGGAGAAAATGAAATTTCATGGTGTTAAAAAAAATAATTGTAACACTCTCAATATATGAATTGGAGTATGTTGTCACAACTTTTAGAGCACATCATGTGATATGGCTAAGGAGATTTCTAGGGGAACTTCATTTTGCTCAAAAAGAAGTGACTAAAATTATGATGCAACAAATCGTCCATTGCTCTTGCAAAATCTAGTGTTTCATAATCAAAGTGAGCATATAGATACAAGGTTTCATTTCATTCGAAATTCATTACCAATAAGGAAGTTGACCTAGAATACATAAAAAAACTATCAAATAGCTGATATTTTTACAAAACCCCTCAAGACAGATGGATTTCATTAGCTTAGAGAGATAACTGGAGTTGTGAAGAAGTCAAGTTTATAGGGTGGCAGGTGTTGAGAGTTATACAATTAAGCTAACTTGACTTTTTGTCTTCAACATTACTGAATTTAAGAGACATTTTGGGATGGAAAACAGATGTTTTTGTTGATGAAGTAAAGATGAATTTAAAGCTTATTAAGTTTAGTTTTAAATATTGGAATTTTCAAGTTCATTAGAGTTTTTTAAAAGAAAGTGATAGCTACTTTATTCAAGGTTGTTCAGTTGGAAAGTTTGTTGTTACTGGTTGATATTTAGCATATAAAAAGACTTGTAATGAGATGTTATATGATTGAGATAAGAAGTTGAAAGATAGAAATAAAAAAATTTCACTTATCCCTTTCTTTTCTTCTTCCTTAATAGCGTCTAACATGGCAACCTACATTGGTTAGCTGGCAACTACTTTTAGTAGCACTTCCTCATCGTTGGCAGGCACATCTTCATAGGATGTGATAGTGGCTGCACTATTTGTTGTCTTGTTCGTGTTGCAAGTTCTGTCGGCTCCTTGATAAGGGTAATTGGCTTTAATGGTAAGACCTTGATTTTGGATGATGAAGTCGAATGCATTGTCTATAAGACCACCCTTACAGCCCTAGTCATTGCCACTTGTATCACAATCAACTGGTTCTTGCTCAGATAGAGAAATCAACTTTCCAGTTGAGAGCTTTATGATTCCTTCCTTTGTTGTTATGACAAAAGATGCTTAACAACATCCTACATTATTGTAGCAACATTAAATTGATGCCTAACTTGTAGGGCTTAATCCTAGGCTTAATGAAAGATTCAATAAATTTAAGATTTTCCTTGAAAATATTAAAGCATTTCTCCTTCTTTGCATTATCCTTATACACACGTCTATAATGAGCTGTCTATATTTCATGCCTATCTTTCATGGAAGCATCATACAGTAGTGAGCGAGACCAAGCTTGCGGTGCCCAAATCCTCGAGACCATTAATTCCATAAAGACCACTCTTTTTTCTAGATAGTACTAAAACCATTTTTATAAATAACCAATTCCCTAGACTAAAGATGTTTGTGTAATTCGTACGAATGGGCACACTAACCACGAGGGGTATAGGTATTTATAGAAAAAACTCAAACATGTTTTTCTCTTAAATTATTACAGACAATTGCTTGGTTAGTCAAGCAAGTTCTATGTTCTACAATACAAAAATACAGATGGTCAAAGTTTGGGTCTGTGATGCCACTGTATTATGCTTATTTCATAGAGCTCTTTCATTGTAATTCATTTAATTTATGATCACTTGAGCTATCAGAAGGGCTATACACACTTACTTTAGCCAATAATTTCTTACAATTTCTTTAAATGTATTAGGCATTGGGTGAAAGCTAGTATTTGTCCCATCTCCAACAAATAATTTCTTTTCTCAAAAGTTAATAACTTTCATTCATAAATAAAGTTAGTGTACAAGCCTATGATGCTCAAAAATAAGGAAATACAACATGGTTTTTATATTAATAAGTATAGTTCCTGGTAGTCTAGAAAGCAAAGAAGTTTAATTAAAGTTCCATTTCTCTCTCAGAAATGTTGATAAGTTGGTAGGTACTCCTCTAGCTATCAAGCCCATCTTATATTGGTAGATGATTTCCTGATATAATGTCTCTAAGCATTTGCTCACTTGTTTAATTATTCTGCTATTTCTCTCCTTCCAAACATAGTATACCATTATGGCCCAGGTTATCTTTAAGACTTTGCAATCCGCCTGGTTTAATGTTTTAAAACTGCATAACCAATTGACAATGTCCTTCCAAGTGTGTACCAGAGAATTTATGCTTAATTTAGCTTGAATTTTTCTCCGTATCTCTTTAATGTAGCTACATTCAATCATTAGATGATCCATATTCGCCACCTTTGTATTGCAAAGTTTGCAGTTAAGAGTGTACACTTGGAACTTCAATTTGTCTTTAGTTAGCAGTCCACCATTCATGAACATCCACAGAATGAAGGAGCGAGCGGGTTTAACTCCGATATCCCAATTCAATTTGTCCCATTCAACTCTCGTGCTTAGATCTGCATATAGTAGTGCTTTACATTTCTTTGTGCTAAACTGTCAACTATCCACTGTATTTGATCCTCATCATTTTGCTAGTAGTTTAGCATTTGATTGAAGATAAGAAGAGTATTTATTGTTATGGAATGGATAAAACCATTAGTTGTCTCTTATGAATATGCTAACACGCACCATCCACCTTAAGCGTTGAACTTCTTGCATTTTAAAGAGAGGTCCTCTGTAGTGCCAATTTTTATACCAAAAAAGGATGTTTTCACAATTTTCAATGTTATGGACAACCAGATTATGCATCCAACTTCTTGTTTCTAGAATTTCCTTAAGTGTACCAGAAATACCTTGCTTCTGTTTCAGTACCCATATGCTACTATTTTTTATGAAGGTGCTATGAATCCACTTCACCTATAGAGCTTCTTTCTTGTTATATAACCACCACAAACTTTTTTCCATACTTTGCTAATAAGTCTCGATGAACTTAATCCTAATCCACTCTAGTGCTTTGGTTTGCAAATTTTTCTCTAGTTTATTTTAGCTTTGCTTTTGCCTTGGATCAATCTATTCCATAAGAATAATTTGAGCTTTCTATCTACCTCCTTAAGGATGCTCTTCGGTAAAGAGAGATGATTAAACCAATAAGTAGATAAATTGCTTAAAATCCACTAAATAAGTTAAAGTCTCCCTCTATAGCTTAGATATCTATTTTTCTATTGATACCTTCTTGCATTCAATGATTCCATCAAAGGTTGGCTTTCTGCTACTGTAAGCTTCCTTTGAGATATTGGCACTCTTAGGTATTTAAATAGCAAGTTCTCTTACTTAATCCCTATCTCTATGACCTTAGTTGCAAATTCACTGCTAGAATTAGTTGATAAGTAGAAGCAACTTTTCAGAGGATTTCTTCTCAATCCTGAGATCTCTTGGAACTCCTCAATTGTATTTAATCGTAAGTTTATTGAAAGCCTTTCAACCTTGTAAAAAGTAACAAATCGTCAGCAAAAACTAGGTGGGTAAGTTTTAGGCCTCTGCATTTGTGGTGAAACTGGAACATAGGGTGAATCCTTGCATTCCTAGTAAAAAGAGTGGGCAAAGCCTTCATACATAGAACAAATAGGTAAGGAGATTACGGATCCCCCTTCTTGAGGTCCCTCCTTGCTTTTATGAGTTTGGTAAGTTCCCCATTAACAAGAATAGTTAATATGGTTATTGTAACACAATCTTTTATCCATCCTCTAAATCCCTCTGGGTATCCTACAACTTTGAGGATTTTGAATAGGAAACTCTAATTAATTTAATCAAATGCCTTGGCCAGGTTCAATTTAATAGTGCAATTCTTCCTTTTTCTTTTCAATTGATATCCTTCCAATAGTGCATGGCATTTTGTAGCCACTGATCTTCCATTGAGGAAAGCATTTTGTTCAGAGTTGATTATTTTCCACATACACCTTTCGATGCGGTTTTTTAAAATCTTGGTGATAGTTTTCTAAAGGATGTTGCAACACACAACTAGTTTAAAGTGTTATAGTTTTGTTGCATTGTTTTGTTTAGGGACAAGGCACACAAACGTTTTATTCTATTCCTTAAGTAGTGAACTCTTTTAGAAAAATTCTTGCACTGCTCTAATTACTTATTCACCCATAATATCCCAACTTTTTTGGAAGAACTTGCTGTTGTAGCCATATGGCATTGGAGATTTATCAGGGTTCAAAGAAAAAACAACATCCTTGATCTCCTCTCTAATAACTGTTCTTAATAACTCTTCTTTATCCTAGACCGAGTTATTTTTAATTTCTACTAATAGCTCTTCTGGTATTTCCTTGATACTAGACGTTGTACCATATTGTTTGGAGAAGTATTCAAAGGCTTTTTTTTTAATCTTCTTAGCTATCATCTAAGAAATTTTTTTCATTTTTGTTCCTTCTAGCTGAAAGAACACTCATGTAGAATTTAGTGCATTGCTCTCCCTCTTTCAACCATACCAGTTTATATTTTTGTCTCAGTAGAGTGTTGGTGCTTAACAGTGGTTAATTGTATCTTCTTAATAACTCATTCTCCTTCCCCCTGAGTATTTTTCCCTATGGGATTAGTAAAATGCTATTCTGGAAGATTTTTAATTCATCTAAAACCTTATCCCTCTATTACAGCTTCGACATATCCCTATTTAGTTTTTTCAAGTCTGGCAGATTTTTAATTCATCTAAAACCTTATCCCTCTATTAGAGATTTGACATATCCCTATTTAGTTTTTTCAAGTCATTTTTCAATCCTTTTAACTTTACTGTCAATTTATAGCTCTTATTGCTTGGGATTACCATCTCCATTTGCTGTCTAAGTACCACCTTAAAATTGGAGTGATCCATTAAGTGATTGAAGATCCTGAAGGGTGCATATCTCTTCGCCTCACTAGATTGTAGGTCCACTACCACTGGACTTAGCATAGCTCATAGGGAAGTGTGCTAACCATTATGCATTCACCATATACGTATCTAATTTTTTCATAATATACCATCCTTATATTGTTTATTGTTTTGAGTATACTCAGCTTTATACCATTTCAGGTCAATATAGTCCCGTCTTTATTGCCATTTCTCGCAATTCTCTACAGACTTGAGGGTTCCATCTTCTTTCTCCCTTTGTTTCACTCATTTGCAGTGTGTAGTTAAAGTCCCCTAGTATTGTCTAAGGGGACTTTATGATTTTTCTAAGTCTCTCGAGTTCCTTCTATACATCCTACTTTTGAAATTTATGATTAGCTACGTATATGGTAGTAACTACAATTTCCAAAAACAACTTCTTTGAGAAGTAGGGCACAATGGATGGGTTTATCATTTTCAAACTTACTGAAAATCTCCATTTTCTGAGGGTTGAAACCAATCACCACCCTTCCATTTATGTGACAGTTATGATTAGTGACTACCTTCCTATCCTTATCTAGGAACCATATGTTTCTCTCTAGGTTATCCCTCTTTATTTTGGTTTCCAAGAAACAAAATCTGGTTTACTAGTCTTGATAAACTCCTTAGTGGCAACCTATTTATTGAGGCTATTAAGCCCTTTCACATTCCATGCTGCTAACTTCATCCTTCATTCTTCTTCCTAGACTTTTTCCTTCTAATTCTTCGACTCATTCCAGTAGAAGCAATTTTAGTATCTTTTTTAGAGTCAGATGCTTCACCCTTTTCCCTCACTAGAGTGCTTTCTATTTCTATATCTATTTTTGTTTCTTGTTCCAACCCCTCATTCACTTGCTTCCTTTTAGTTAACAGGCTAGTAACCTCCTTAAACCTGTCCTGTTCCTTCTAGTCTATGAGACATTAGTCTTTCTCTATCTAAGTTTCTCTAAGGACTTATTTAGTTCTTGCTATTTATTGTTTAACCCAGTCTATTCAACTTGAGTTCCTACCCGTTCATTGTTAGTACCAGAATGTGCGACCTAGTTACCCTCCACGGCTTCTGGTGTTTCCTTCACAATCTAATTCCCTACCATCACTTCTTTTTTCCTTCAAATTTGCTTTTCTTCTTTGGCTTTAAGTCTCCACATGTATGCGATCTCTATTGTGTCTTCCTCTAATTCTCCATAAGTTTCATGATTTTAAGTTTATTTGGAAGTTTTTTTCATAATATCTATATTTATAAAAACCCTTGCAAAGCCTATCCTTTTCATTAAAGCTGTATTTTCATTAAGTCCTAGTAATTTTCTGAATTTGCTAGCAATATAACTTAATCCTTTAGCTGGCCAATATTCCAGAGGCATCCTATGTCTATTAATCTACAAAGGGATAGATTCCAACTTATTTCTATCCAAGGAGACTTTTAGTTGCCATTTTTGGATGAGGATTGGGTGACTTATCACATGCCAGTGCCCAATGTCGAGCACCTTTTGACCATTCTCTTCAGTGTTAAACTTAAAGATGCAAAACTCATCTTCATTCACCATTATGGTCTATAAATCCCTATTTTTCCAAGTTACGTTAACCCTTCACTAGATTAGTAGGAGTGTTAGCCTTTTTACCAGTAAGAAACCTACAAGCTTTAGAGCTCCATTTTATGACACCTTGTTGTTGAATATCCAATGGCACCTAGATTGGCTTTCCCTCTTCAGATTCCATATACCTGAGCTTGCCCAAGTTCCTTGAGTCTCCTACTACTAAGCTCCATGTAGTTCTCTCCATTGCTCTTCTAGGTTGCTATTTTCTTTAGTTTATTTTGGGGTTTAAAGTAGGGAAGCCAAAGTTGTTAAGAAGGAAAGAAGATGGTCTATGGATTTTATGTAAGTTTTTTTCAAGTTCAGGTTAGGGGTTATTTTAGGTTTTTCAGGCTCCATTTAGAGGTGGTTGTCAGGTGTTGGGATATGGGGAACTAGATTGTCTAGTTGAAAAACGAGGGAGGGAGAAGCTTGGAAAGTCATGAAAAAAGGTTGTAGAGAGAAAGACGAGCATTCTAGTAGTAATTCTCTCCAACAAATGAGTTCCTTTTAAGTTATATGAGAATGATCATTTTAACCCAATCGGAGTTTGGAATTATTTCCTTTTGACGATCAACATGTGGATTGCAAAACCAATTATATATTGGTTTCTTAGACTAATTAGGAAGTCTTGTAAGAAGAAACCTACAATTTCTTTAGTTGTTTATTTTCATATAGGCTCTTTGACTGACCTTTTGGTTTTTTACAATCTACTGTCAACTTTAATGGTTCTCTATTACATATTAATACTTTTATCTTACTACAAAACAAGTTTGTGAAAACATGACCTTTTTAAATGTAAAAAATGGACTAAATTATATAGTAATTATTTTTGTGACTTTCATTGTTATCATAATTTACATTAAATAAATTACCTTTACACATTAGAAATTATTTATTAGTATATATAAATTATTTATTATGTATAAATTAGATGATCACTAAAATAATAGTTCTCAATATTTTTTTCTTAAAAAACATATATAGATACTCCATAGCTTACGAATCAAAAACTTGTGCTCATATAGAGGAGCACAAAATAATACTAGGAAAGGTTAAATATGTTAGATACTTGAGGGACTTAAAGATTCTTTAAGTTAGTCCTTCAAGTTTAAAATATTATAACATATTATTAATTATATAATATGTTATATTAGAGTC
>JANSVA010000002.1:40078068-40102073 GCA_025504915.1 Erythroxylum reticulatum | reverse complement strand
AACTTCTGCATATCTCAAATAATGTTATTTAGTTATTATATAACTCCTTCCATTGTTTTTAAAATTTTTATCTATTATTTTACCCAAAATGACATAATATTGAAATTTTAGTTTTAATATGATATTGTTTTAAAGATACGTATGAGATAAGTAATCATTTCAAAAGATGACAATTAAAAAAATGTTTAACCACGAAAATTTTTAATATATTTAACTTGTATAATATTTTTACATTGTATTTGAGACATGATTGAAATCCACCTTTTATGAGTAAGACATCTCTCTAATGAAATTAAGCACAACTTATATGTGTGCTAAGTTATTATGTTATAATTAATTCATGGTTTACCATGAAAAAGCTCATTTGTCAAAGAAATAATATCCTATAACAACATTTTTAGTGATCAACATTTGGAGCATAAACATCATTTGGAGCATAAACATTCTTATATATTTTTACACACCCTTGGAAATTCAAGAGATTACAAAAAATATAAAAGAAATAATCACATTTTTGAACAAACATCAAGATCTGTAATTAATCCAAATAGAAGAATTTAGCGGAAGCAACATATCACTTTAGTTTAGTGTCACAATTAAGTACTATTTGATAATTATATTCATAACTTTTGATAAGAATATCAAAACTAGTTGAATCAAAAGGTTATAAAAATTAAGAGATTTATTTATAATTAGTGAGAAGATATTAATTGATATCAGTAAAAAGCTCTTATATTTGATTAATCGAACCCCTCAACTTAATACATGATTAGATAACCGAGTTCCTTACCAAACTATGATGTTGTTTCTTAAAATTGAAACATCGATTAATAAAATGAACCTATCCATTAATCAAACCGCTTGATAGAACAATTTAATTATAATTATTGGTAATTTCGATTATTATTTTCATAAATTTGAATGAAAGAAAACAAGAGAGCATATAAAAAAGTAATAATGAAGCATGAAATAAGGGATTCTAACAAAGGGAAAAGGGGTTTGTGGTAGGTTTTTCTCACAGTAGAAGGGATTCAAGTAAAAAGAAAGTACTTTTTGCAATAAATAAGAGGTTTAAGGTACATATTGTACAACTAATATGTAATATGCGTCAATTATGATCTTTAGGATGTGGGATTATTAATTTATTTATTATTGATATTTAGTATCATTAGTAGTTATTTTCATGCTTCTATTTGTTTAAAAATGGGTTAAAGTTGCAAAAAATTCACATAAGGGTTATAATGGAATTATAATTTCAATAATTTGATAATTTTATAGGGAGATGTGTGTTAAATGATAATTAGTCATAATTTAGATGATTGCATTTCATTGTGTAGGTGCCATATGTATAATTAGAGTGTGATTGTAATTATATATGCGTAATAAGATTATAATTGAAACTTAGAGATGTTATTTTTGTATTTATGTGATGGCTAAAGTGAGACATGTACCATTCCATAGTGAGAGATAGTTGAATGAGACTTATTAATCAAAGTCAGAATGGGTCATGTTATTTATGGAGCAATAATTGCCTGCCTATTAATTGAGGCTAGAATAGCGTATATGCAGTATGTTGTCTGGAATGAATTATTTGGACTAGATCATTATGTGTACAAATCTATTGATTAGGATTAATTAATTAGCATATATCTTTGATCATGTACAAGTTTTATATAATTACTTAAAACCTTTGATTGTTTCATAAGTGGTGATTATTAATTAGTAATAGTATTGATATATGTATATTGTATTATTATCTCCATTATATATTTCTAAAGATTATCTAAGTAGTGGTGGTTATCATTAGCAAAATGGCTAAGGCTCAACCTAATTTAAAATCAAGGGGTAAAGCCCATTCTAATTAGGCTTTAGGTTATGCTTAAACTTAGAAAATAAACTTTTAGACTTTAAAACTTAATTCGATTTAAAGCTTGACCTGATTTAACTTGGTTAGAAAATAACATCATTTTGTTAGGCTAATGATCAAAATTTTGTAGTCTATAAGATCATAATTTAATGTTTGTCAATCTTGAAATCTCTAGCTTAATACAGAAACCAAAATTAAATGTATTATATTAGCCATCAAAATTTGATTTACACTTTAAGGTAATTATTACCTTCATTAAATACTATAAAAATGTTGAAATGGTAGCTTGTCAAATTCTAATTTAGTAAGTACAATCTAGGTGCCTAATAACTACATATTTGCTTGATATTTTATAGTTTTGTTATATAATTGGTACTTAATTCTCTTCAAGTGCATTTGTAAGTAATAATTGCCTTCATAAACCTAAAAGAGACAAATTAAGATGAAATAGTGGCATGGAATGAAGATTTGAAGTAACTAAGGACCTACACAACTGTGTACAATGACAAATGTAAGTCTCTGTAAACATGTGAAGATTAAAGAAGTTTGGTTTTTGGTTGTGTAGAGTTACACGCTCGTGTATCTTGATATATAAGGCGGTGTATATTGCCTGTGCAAGTCTCTTGTGCCTATGTGAAATCACAAATTCAAGGATTTTTTAAAGATACACAATCACTTACACACCCATGTAAGTTGACCATTTATAACCCAAAAGCCCTAATTTAAAAGAACATGAAAATAGGTAAATTAAATAAAGTCAAAATTTTAAGAGTTTTTAGGTTATAAGCAACATTAAGAGGCGATGATTTTGATCAAGGTGATGAAAAAACACAAAGAATACTTCAAGAGATTCGTTAGATAACAATATAAAATCTAAACTTGCAAGAAGATTCAATAGAAGAGAAAAGGGAGATTTAAAATTATGATTTCTTTGTATTTTAATAGTTTTTCTGCATATTTATCTTTAGTTTTGATTTTTATGGATAGAAGCTAAACTTGTTTAGTATCTAGGTATGATGAAATCTAGTTTGTGATAACAATATGATTTAATCTTTTATTCAATGCAATTATATTGATTGATTTATTGTGATTCAATTATTCATTTTATTTTTATTCTAATATATCTGGAATATTAGTGCATGATTTGATTTCATATGATTGAGTTTAAGAAATCCTCTTGCATGAATAAATCTACCATAATTGAAAGGAGTTGCATGTAAACCTAGAGATATGTTAACATAAATCCTCTAGATTATGGTCAAACCTAATAATAGAATTTAAAAATCGATAATAAGGGTTTTAACTAGAAAGATTTCTATTAATCAACAAGTGGACTAGTGGTTAATAGTTTTAAGAAAGATATTAACATAAGATAGGAATTTTCATAGTTCAATAATCAATAATATAATAGCATGATAAAGGTTTAATATTTAACGATTCTTGGAGGATTCATCACCTAAACTCGATTATTTGATATTGAATTTTCTAAGTATTTCCCCTGTTTTAATTTCAGTATTTTTAATCTTAGTTTATTTGTTTAGTTAATTTTTTATTTAAGATCCAAAATCTAATTCATGGGTTAGATAATAAAAAAGATTAATTACTAATATTTATAGTCTCCGTGGGATCAACTTGTATTTGCCTGTACTAGCTACAATTATACTGTGCACTTGTGGTAAATTTTAATATTGACAAAAAATTAGGCAATTACGTTTTTTACACTATTGCTGGGCACTGTAATATTAACAAAGCCTATTTTTTATTAATCTAACCTCTATTTTTGTATCTATTTTCTTTTCTTTTCTTTTACTTTTTTTGACTTATTCAATTATTCATCTTGTGAACTTCTTTACTTTGACCTTAAGTTTGTGGTTTATTGTTAGGTTTTGAGATTCATCACTATAGTCAAAACCCACAATAAAAGGATAGAGTACATGATTTGTGCTTGATTGTTTATATATACAATCCTTAATACTTAGCGATTAGTATTATGAAATGCTTAAGATACTCATTTTAGTTCACATTTAGTTTTAGGTGTAAGTTGGAAGTAGAAGAACTAAAATGCGTTAAAAGCACATTCCTTGAGCCATCGTCTTGATATTCAAACCCATTTATCTTTTTGGAATAAGAAGGAGATGGATTAAAGTGAAGATAGGACAAGAAAATGTTAGAACAAGAATGATTTAACATGACTTGCAAGATACACGACTATGTATCCACTTACATGGGTTATGCATAATTTCGAAAGTAGCATTTTCTAGAGATGCACGATTGGATGCATGGTCGTGCATCAAACTGTGCATCTTCACAAAATCCTAGTTTTTCATGTAAATAGACATGTGAGCAACCAAAAAAGGCATGAATCATTTTTGGAACATGAAAGGTGGTAAAATTTTGACTTCTTTGAGATCCATGTTAATCCTTCTTCCTTCAGGTTCGTAGGGGAAATCGAAGCTAAAGATCACAAATGAGCTTTTGTTCATTGTGTATTATTGACTCTCTTTCTTTTTTTGAGATTGTCTTTTTTCCTTTGCTTATTGACTTGGATATTTGTATAAGAATGATTTGAATCCTTTCATTGGATTGTTATTATATAAACCTTTTTCCAGAATCTTTAATACAATACGTAATAGTTATATTTTCATTTCATTTGTGGTAAAATAATGCTATTAAACATTAAGGATAACATAACATAAGTTAAATAACCCAAGTTTTTGTGGTTTTTTACCAGATTAATATGTTTTTCTAGTTTGTATTGCGACTGTCTTATTAAATGCAAAGAGCTTACTCTAGGTTATTCAATATCTAGGTTTAGTTAAAGAGCTTATTTTGATTAAACAAGGTGTAAAGGAAAACTAGAGTTAATAGAGACTATTGTTAACCTATAATTAGTAATTTTTAAGAGAAGTGTGAAAAAAATAAGACAATGAAGTATGTTTATTTGTACGTAGACTGAGATTAAACCAAGAAATAAATTCTAAATGCATGCATCAATTTTATCAATCTTCAACTATTTTGTTTGATTTTCTTTTATTGATTCAATTTTATTTTATTATCTTAATTGCATCTAACCAAACCCCCTTTATTTCTTAAACATTAATTCCTTTCATTACAAAAACTACACATACATTCCCTATGGATACGATCCCTACTTACTACTATTGTAAATTTAGTTATGCAGAGTTAGGTTTTACTTTCTAATGCATTCAAAATGCACCAAAAATTTTGGCATTGTTGTTGGGGATTAGGGTGCTTTAGTTTTTGCTTTTGATTTCAATTGGTGTTTTGTATATTTATTTATTTAAAGTCAAAATTTTTCAGTTATTTCTTAATCTTTTCATGTTTGTTAATGTTAGTGTATGGTAGTAACCAGATCTCCTCATATTGAACCTATACAATTTGATCCGGAGATTGAAAAGACACTATGAATGTTATGAAGGGAAATCAAAACAACTTTAGAAGTATAAAAAGGGTTTGAATTTGAAGGAAACAATGGCTAATTTAAGAATACTAAGGGAGTTGGTTGTACCAGACTTAACTTAAAGACCATGACTACTTTTCCAAATTTTGCGAACATGTTACTCTTGAACTTAAGTTTGGATTAATCCATTTATTGCCTAATTTTCATGAACTTACAGGTGAGGATGCATATAAGCATCTTAAGGAACTTGATGTGGTATGTTTAAGTATGAAACCTTTGGGGGTGACAAATGAGTAGATCATTCTAAGGGCATTCTCATTCTTACTAAAAGATGTAGAAAAGGCTTGGCTATTTAGTTTTCCTGATGGGAGTGTGAACACGTGGATTGAAATGAAGAGGCTATTTTTAGAGGAATATTTTCCAACATTAAAGGTAGCCAGCTTATGGAAAAAAATACAGGATAAAGAAACATAACAGAGAGTCCAATTACTAGTACTAAGAGGACTTTAAGAAGTTGTGTGCTAGCCGTCCCCACCAAAACATATCAGAACAGCTCCTTATCTAATATTTCTACGAAGGATTGTAATCTACAGAAAGGAGTAGATGCAGTAAGTGGTGTAGTACTATGTGAGAAGACTCCTATGGAGGCCCGAATGTTAATTGAGAGCATAAATGCTAACATTCAACAATTTGACACTTGCAACAATGTTCCTCATGTAAACGAGGTAATTACTTCTTCCATTAAACATCTTTTATATAAACTAATGCCTTTTTTTAGAAAAATTGTTGCTAGACAGGCACTGGTAAAGATGTGCGGAATATGTGCAAATATAGACATCCGACTAATGGGTACCCAACCTTTTATAAGAGGAAAGTATGGAATATGTCAATGCTATGGGATTGAATTTTCCTAACTAGTACAAATCGTATTCCTAAATGTATAATCCAGGTTGTAAAGACCATCCCAACTTAAGTTATATAAGGCAAATAGGCAGCAGAATCACTTCTCAAATAGGCCATAAGGAACGCAACAATTCCAAACAAGGTCACAAGCCTCCTCTTCCAATTTAGGTGCATCTTTGAAAGAATTAGTTAAGTCCCTTCCTACTAACACTCTACAATTTTAGCAAGATGTAAAATTAAGCATCCAGAACTTGGAAAACCAGATGGGTTAGATGGTAGTAGCTATCAACAGCCTAGAATCACAAAATGAAGGGAAGTTATCATCTCAACTTGAGGTGAATCCAAGGAATGTTAGTGCGGTAACCTTGAGGAAGGATCTTGAGATTCCTAAGAGGACCTTGTCAAGGATGGCCAGTGAAGAAGAGATCGAGAGGGAGTTAGGAAATGAAGGAAATCCCTCTTCTAACAATAAGGTAAAATTCGAAAGCCCTAATATAGTTAAGACTAACGCTCCATCTTTTTCTAGTAGATTAGCAAAATCAAACGAGGAGCAAAAAGATAAGGAGATATCAAAGACTTTCTTAGAGATAGAAGTGAACATACCTTTGCTAGATGCAATCAAGCAAGTGCCCAAGTATTTAAAATTCCTTAACGAATTATGTACCAATAATATAAGGCTAAGAGGTGATGAGAAAGTGATGATGGGTAAGAGCATTTTTACGATCTTTAAGAAGAAAATACCTCCAAAATGTCAGGATCTAGTTATGTTCACTATTCCTTGTAAAATTCGCAACACCATGATTAATAGAGTTATGTTAGATTTGGGAGCTTTAATCAATGTTATGCCTCGATCAATTTATGCTTTCTTAAATTTGGGCCCTCTAAAAGAGACAAGTGTTATCATCTAATTAGCTGATTGTACTAATGCTTACCCTGAAGGTATAGTTGAGGATGTATTGGTGTAAGTAAATAAGTTGGAATTTCCTGCAGATTTCTATGTGGACATGAATAATGAAACTTCGTACAATCTAATACCTATCTTACTAGGGAGACTGTTGCTTAACGTGGTCTAAACTAAGATAGATGTTCGTGAGAGCACCTTTACGATAGAATTTGATGGGGAAGTAATTCATTTTAACATTTTAGATGCAATGAAACATCCTCAAGATGATCATTATATTTTCTCTATTGATGTGATTGATCCTTAGCGCAGGAAATGCTTAGATTATCTTGCAAATATCAATTAGCAACAATGTTGAGTGCGTACTTGGAATTAGAGGCCACTAATGATGTTGAGTTGGGAGAAGAGTTGATTGAGATGATGGCTACCTTATAGTTATTAGAAAACCCTCCCATAAGGTATGGACTAGCTTCCATATAGTTACATGAATCTTACCAAAGGTTGCATATAAACATATTAAATGAGATCTCCATTTAAAAAGGCATTCTTAAAATCCATTTGAAATAAAGTCCAATACTTAACAATAATAATGGCAATAAGAATACAAAAAAAAAGTGATGTATGTTAAATGAGCAAAATTCTCTTTATAATTAATACCATATTCTTAAGTGGAACATTCAGCTTACAAGTCAAGCCTTATATCGTTCTACTAAGCCATCATCCTTGGTCTTACTTTTATAGACCCATTCATAGTCAACCTTAAATTTATCCATAATTAAATTAACTAACTCCCATATATAAGTGGAAATAATTGCATTGAGTTCTTTTTCCATTGGTTTCTACCATAAAGGATAAGTAATGGCCTTATGCTAAGTGTGGGACTTAAAAAGAGAAATAAGGACTAATTTGGTTAACTTTACATCCACCCCAAGGTATTATTTTTAATATATCCATGGGATAGGCTCAGACACATTGAGTACATCCTATATATGTATCATAATCTTTACTCCATTCTGTTGAGAGGTACTAGGACAAAAAATATTGAACAATAGTGTTATGAGTAACAAAATTTTGACAAAGGGTAATGTCTTAGTATTCTATATCATCATCTATATGTAAACAGTTGATATTGTAAGAAAATTGATTTTTAATTATATTAGTAAATTGAATAGAAATTGGAGGCAAATCATAATGATTTTTCATTAAAAACATCAATGTATACTGAGAATAACCATTAACAAAAATAACAAAATATTGAGAAACGCTTATGGTGATATTAGGAGCAAGGGCCCAAATATCAAAATGAATAAGATCAAGTGATGTAAAAGATTAAGTGGAATTTCCTTAGAGAGTACTTCTTGAATAACCATGACAAGTTTAACTAAAAGAGTTATAAGTAAATACCATATAAGCTGATGATCATAAAAGACAACATAAACTGGATCATAAACTGGCAATTGATCCCATAAGGTTTGTAACTCTGAAACATAAATGTGAATGGTCTGATTGGGCAATTGATGCAAACAAGGAATACAATGATAAAGCTGAAATTGACGAACATCATGCAAAACTGCATATTATAGCTATAAGAAATATCAAATATCCTTAACACTTTCAAAACGAAAAAATTCCAGCTTAATAATAGGTTGACAAGTATTATGAAACCAAGTAAAAATCTAATAAGTTTTGTTGTTCCATTGATCGATCCTCTTAGTCAACCTAGTTTCTATTTCATCATCATGTTTGATAGGTATGGTAACCTCACCATTAACAACTCACCAAAGAAGTATTCAATTCAGAAAACTACACATCTCTTGATACATCATAATTCAAACTTTCGAAAATCATAGTAATATGATGGGTGATAGTGTGAGAATTATACGAAGCAACCATGGAAACCAAAAAAATAGTGTAAATAATAAGGTACCAAAACTCGAAACTACGAGATAGAGATCAAATAAGGGAATACATACCTCAAAAATAAATTTGAGAGGGTTAAAAGCCTTAGAGACCAATCTGGGTTGTAAGAAAACTGACCAAAAAGAGACACAACCAACTGATCAAACCTATCTAGATTGGTTTAGTTCAACCGGGTCAACTACAAGACGAAAGCTGACTTAGTGCTCTTGATTGGCTACAAGACATTGACATCGAGTGGATAGAGGGTCTTAGCATATGTAGTGCATGAGTGAGTGAACTAGAACGCAACAACTTTAGGCGGTGTACACGAGTGAGTGAAGGCTCTGATGAAGGTCCGATCACCAACATCTTGGTGAAAGGAATCTTTTAATATGTTCAAAAAGGAATTGAACAACATATCTTATGTATAGTGAAGATCATTGTAGCCCAAAAAATAAGGATTAGCCAAAATAAAATCAACCAAAGAAGTACAAGAACCACCAAAGAATGATAAGGAAATAAAACTACCAAGAAATCGAAACCACCTTATAAACATCGGTTTTGATACCAAATTGAAACTTATAGAAAATGAATTGTTTCATATATAGATTGTGTATATTACAATGAAAAATGTGTGCATAAAATTACTAGACTAATAAGGAAGAAACTTAAATAAAAAATATTTTTAGTGCCTAAATGTATTTACATACTTTAAAAGGAAGAACCTAATTAGTGCCTTTATATATTTACATTAATTACAATATATATTATCACTATCTACAAACTTAAACAACGACAAACCTAATTAGTGCCTAAATATATTTACATTGATTACAAAATATATTATCATTATCATAGCAAATTATCGTAATTCTATATGTCCATTTTGCATATAATTATAAAAATATCGTTTTAGATTGCTCTTTTAATCAATGGCCCTAATTCAAGAATCTCTGAGTACATCGTCGCCCTCGTAGGTTTCAATGAAAGCAAATGATCAGCGCCCTTCATATACTTGGAGAGCGGTTAAGTCCAAATAGGCTTTATGTTGGAGATTCACCGCCGATTCAAGATATAAATCCATTGTGGATGAGACAAGAAGTTGGTAACATCATAATAAAGTGTCAAATACATAGAGTTTACGACAATACAAATTACCAATTTTAACAGTTTTTCTGTTTAATTTTCTCCTCAATCTTCGTTGCAATGGAACTATGCATTGCGTAAAGCTAGTAGAATTCTTGTTAACAAGAATAAAATAACAAAGCGAAATTCCTCCATAAATGCTGGTTTGCTCAGTTTGTATATGAAAGGACTACCCGCAAGCCTGGATCGGCATTGACGGTCCGGGGTTGATTACTAAACAACTAATTAGCCACTGGCGGCAGAATTCTGGTATTCCCAGCAACCTAAGCATCTGATGCGGTGATAATAAAGAAACATATATGCATGTTTTATTATTCTAAAATGCTAAGAAACTAGTCATAATCATATCGCTAACATACAGAACCAAAATTCAGCATCCCAACTCCTTACTGTGAATCAAACTTCGGCTGCAAACAAGAAGGTGGAGTTACCAGGTAATTGTTTTCTGTCTGTTCTGCTTGTTTTCTAGATGTCTGTGACTAAAGTTCAATGGAGCCAAGCCAAAGCATCTATAAATACTCGTATCTTAATATGATCCATTGTGTACCGATTCATTATAAAAACTTCGAAAGAACTTCCACTTAGAAGCTAGGTACGTTCAAGGAACACAAATGGCTAATTATCTGCGGGAAAACAAACCATTTCGTCTCGTGGTATTGGCAATGGCGACGTGGGCATCCATGGTCTGCTTGCATGCACTCAATGATGTCACTGATACTACCATGGTTACTATGCACGAAGCCTGGATGTCTCAGTACAATCGTGTGTACAATGACGAAGTAGAGAAGGAGCAACGCTACAAAAATTTCAAGGAGAATGTGATGTTCATTGAGTCTTTTAACAAGGATAGTAATAGAACCTACGAACTTGGGATTAATCGGTTTGCAGACATGACTAGGGAAGAGTTTTCTGCAATACATAACCAGTACAAGGTCACTCACTATCCTAGTAGGTCGCCAACAACACCCTTCAGTCATGGGAAAGTTTATTCAGTTCCACGCCGAGTAGATTGGAGAAAACGTGGAGCTGTTACTCCAGCCAAGAGCCAAGGAAAATGCGGTATGGGACTCAGCTTGCCTGACTTACGCAAATCATTTTTCAAGAAGATAGTTGCCAATCAATTGTGGTTTCATTAAGTTTTGTTCTAGACTAAGGATATAAATTTTCGTTGACTGTCAAAAAATTTGTAGGATCCTGTTGGGCGTTGTCTGTGGCAGCGTCAATAGAAGGGATAACAAAGATTTCAACAGGGAAGTTGACTCCTATCTCAGTGCAAGAAATAATTGATTGTGACAAATATGGCCAGGGTTGTAATGGAGGTTTTCTAGATGAGGCTTTCAAGTTCATCATCCAAAATAAAGGCCTCACATCTGCAGCCGAATACCCTTATGAAGAAAAGGAAGGTACTTGCAAGCGGAAAAAGGCTGAGCATTCTGTTGCTAGGATCAGGGGCTATGAATATGTACCTGCCAACAATGAGAGGGCACTGTTAAACGCTGTATCTCGCCAACCAGTCTCTGCTGTCATTGACGCTGGAAGCTCAGCTATTCAGTTCTACAAAAGAGGAGTCTTCACAGGACATTGTGGAACTGAGATGAACCATGCTGTTGCCATAGTTGGCTATGGGAGCACAACTGCCAAGAAGTATTGGATAGTGAAGAATTCGTGGGGAAGCGATTGGGGAGAGAATGGATACATAAGGATGTTAAGAAACTTCAAATCCAAGGAGGGTCTTTGTGGTATTGCTAAGCAAGGTATCTATCCCACCATTTAAAAGCAAAAATTTTGGAATTACTTCAGCATACAGCAATTTATCTGTCAAACTTCACCCTGCGCTGTGCTCTATCCTTTCTTTTCTCTTGCTGTATTAATTTATAATACACGAAATACATTGATAACAAAATTTGCTCTACTGATTACAAGTTAAGAACAAATAACCTCATATTTCGATTTCCAACCAGATTACTATTAACAGTTTTCACTGCTTAATGTAACCCGAATCCGAATGCACATTATGTTTTGTCCCAAATGTTTGCTTCCAAATTAAAGAAAAAATTGGGATATTAACCAAAGAAAAAAAGGAACTGCTTTGTAGTGATATTGTTTTTGGCGAGCATAGTATATCTCCAAACGGCAGCAACCAATTATTCACCTCTGAAAAATGTTCCCTTATTTGTCTGTTGGGATGTTGCTGATGTTAGGAGCATTAGAGTAACATAAATGAGTAACCTTGCTCAAACGACCGTGCAAAGCAGCCACATAACAAATCTTGAACACAAGAAGGATCGTTGCAGGAAACAACTATCAAACTATAATCCTAAAAGCGCAGGAAACAGACTTATATGATAGGAAAGAAGACCATGAAAACTGAAAGGTCCTCGTGAGGATTATGCTTTTCATTACACCTTACAAAATCAAGGTTATTGAGTGGGATGAGCAAATTTAGGAGAAAATGAACCAATTCTACAACCCACTAAGAAGTAGCTGCTTGGTGCAATTCAGAAGATTTATGATTGATGATGTAAACCAAAATATTTACCAACAATGGAAATTAGATTGTATATTAAATTGTAGGCATTTTGTGATGAATCTCATTTTTCACCATTAACAGACATAGCTAACATGTATAGCTATAGCTAACAGAACTACTGATGTGAAAATGAAATTTGAATAAATGAAACAGATCAAGACACAGAATAGATGTTCTGTAAGTTGAATTATCATCATACATAAGCTTGTAAGTAGAACAACTTTGTAAGAGAAAGATAATGAGAATGAATGACCTAGAGCTTATTAATTAGGCACCTTTCCCACTATTTGGGTAGGACTTGGTGCAAAGAACCCTTCTTCCCTTGGCACGTCGACGCTTCAACAGCGCCCTTCCGCTGGTGGTTCTCATTCGTCGACGAAAGCCATGGGTTCTGGCAAGAGACTTCCGGGACCTACTCCTCTTAGTTAGACAAAGAGCAGGTTTTCCAGCTCTTACCACCAGGCCAAAACCATTTCGCTTTTGAAACCCAATATTTGAATCCATTTCCAAACCCAAAGATGAACCTGCAAAGGAGTTGCATTCAAGTTGAAGAAATAAAAAATTTAAATTCTAAAGCTTATCAGCCCAAATGCTTGTTTCAGTACTAAACAAGGACAAAAGCCTGCCAGCAAGCAAGTAGAAAATAGTTTCTCTCATAAAACAAGAAAATGATATCATTCACAGACGGCAAATCTGTTTGAACTTAAAATTGTGACATTGTATTGTTAACAAAATCCTAGTTCCTCTGTTCAAGGCTACTACGACAGAAAAACTCGTTGAACTGCAAGACTAAACATGCCTTCTAACAGAACCAGAATCCCAAAAGGCACTGATAAAAAATCCGTGTAACATAGAAGATTATAGAAATGAGAACCGCAAAAGGCCACAGAATTTGGGCGCTGTGAAGGCTCATCAGCGAACGCGTCCGATATAATCACCAAAACTCGCCTTATTCATAAGAGAAGACGGGAGACATAAAGCACCACCATCACGAATACCTATAACTAAAGACAAATTGACAAAACCAACAATAACCCAAAACTTACCAGAAAATGAAGAAGAAGAAGAAAGTAAAGAGAGCGGAGAAGAAATAAAAGAGGATTGTAGCAAGCAGGGCCGAGGAGTGGAGGTGGTGGCAGAAAAAGTCCTGGTCTTTGAACCCGTGAGCAAAGAGAGAGAAGCTAACGGGGTTTGAAAGCTTCGAATCCATGGAGGATTTGTCGAAATTACGGAGAATGAAGCAGCCATTGCCACTCTTTTAAGCACCCTTTTTCCCTCGGTATTAATTCTATCGATCTGGTCCTCTTCCTCACTCCCGAGCTATGCCAATATGAAGCTAGCTATCCACAAGTTTTCAATTTTCCAGCGTTATCCTTAGGGTCCAATGATATTTGGGTTAAAGTTTTGGACGAAGGAATAAAGGCCCAATGTTCTGGTCTTCCACCTTGAATTGTTCTAAAAATTAATATATTCATTAAATAAAATGAAAGGTACATACAAGAAAAAAGGTGTTATGATCAATTTTTTCAAACAAAATCATAGTACATAAACATTTGAGGATGATTTACTAAATCCACAACTTATATTTGCATGCAACTTTCATATGGCACGAATAATAATGTTGCAAAGGAAGAGTCAATTTGTAAGATATAAAGACCAAATTCTGAATCCTTAATTTTGAAATGTTTTGGTACATGATCCTTATTTTTATTTTTCCCTTATATAAAAGAGTTTTCTAAATATAGAAATCCCAAATTTTAAAATTTTCATTCAACATTATTTCCAAGAAGTCAGCACCTACTTCAATGAAAGATAGCAACATTAATTTCAAAGATAAAGGTGAGTTACAGTGATGAGCATATTCGTCTCATTAAGTACTAGCAAAAAGTGAGATAATGTGCATCCAAACCAACACCTTGCATATGCACATATATACTCTAAAATGAGCTCAATGCTATTACATATTATTTGAAACAAGTGTGTTTCTTGAGTGAAAGCACTAATTGGATCTATACCTATGAATGAAGAGGAATTTGCCTTATACTTATCTGTGTTTGAACTCTTAGAGAGTCAAATCCAACTATTGAAAGATCAAGTGGAAGTCATGATGAAGGTAGCAAACTTGGTGAAGGCATGAGAAGATGTTAACTTTAGAATCATAATACTCAAGCAAGTCCTTGTATATCAAAGGTGTATAAATCTAAAGTTTTTTAGGATAATCAAAATGCTAAGAAGCTTAAAAACTTTTTGTGGAATATCGAGCAATACTTTGCTATTACTGAAGAACCAAAAGTGGAGAAAGTTAATGTCACTACAATTTACCTAACCGATGACACTAAGCTTTGGTGGAGAATGAGAAACTTTGTTAAATCAATACTAGTTAATTGTTTATTGATGTATGGGAGAAAAATAAAGGAGTTAAGAGATCAATTTATTTAAAACAACACTTTTTAACTTGTTACAAATGCCTTAAAGTAGATGAATGAAGACAAATCGACGAAAGAATATGAAAAATAATTTAGTTTATTGACGTTGAATGTTGAGAACATGTCCAAAGGGATAAACTCTTTTAAATTTTATAAGGGTTATATCCAATGGTACAAATAGATTTGTGCAATTGCAACTATTGGTTCTTTAGTATATTTTTGAGTACTTAAGGATACTAAAGCCTCCTTCTTGTCTTGCCAAAACTCAAAAACCAATAATTATCAAAATAAGGGTTAGGGGAAGAATAAAAAGAGTACAAAGTTGGTCAAAAGGAGTAGGCTCATAAAAGGAAGTCCAAGAAATATGGACAGCTCAAGCAAGATGAAAGAGCTTTAAAGAAGAGCCAAAGATGCTTCATCTGTATCGTAACTTATTTTCCTTAAGATTATTTAAAGAGGGAGAAGCTTGAATACCTTGACAACAAAAGATTAAGGCAAGAATGATTCTTCAGAAGTTAGCCTTCATTTGGTGCTTTACTTAATACGATAAGTACTAAAGCTAGTCCTTTGATTAGTTATATATGTAGGTTACAAGCTAATAAGAGGACTTACGACCATTCTTGATATTGTAGCCACTCATTCCTTCATAAAAAAGTAATGTGATATTGTTTGAAATAAGGATGAATTAGGAGAACATAACAAAAAATATGAAAAATAAAGTGATGTGACAAATCTCAATTTTTAGAATTTTTTTTAAATTAGTATTAGACTTGGTGATTGAATAGATAGTATCTAAATAAGTAGGGATATAGTTGGGTTGAAATCTTTTGTGCCACTTGCCTAAGACCAACTCTGTGTCATTCATCTATAACTACATATTTTTGTGGGACCCATTAAAATTTATGATTGTGGATGAATGACACAGGGTTGGTCTTAGGTAAGTGGCACAGAAGATTTGGTCCCAATATAATTACCAACTGAGTTATTATATTTACTAACCTTTTTGTATTCGTGATCACCCAAAATTTTAAATATCTATAAATAATTCATTTGAACAAGGATTTCAACACAAAGAGAACTAATTATTATTCATTTATAACTATTGGAAAAGAGTTGAACAAGGATTTCAATCTAAAGAGAACTAAAGCCATTTTCCATTTGTAACTATTGTAAGAATTGAACAAGGTTTTCATCACAAAGAAAATTAAAGCTATTGTTCATTTGTAAATATAAGAACTAATTAAAATTGTGGATTTTAATTTTTTATTCAAATTTTCTCTTTTCTAAAAGCACTTTTAAAACACGAAGAATTTTGTAAAAAAAATTCTAAACACGATTGATCCAATGACGTAGTTTGTTGTTGCTTAGATACTTTCCATCATTTATCCATGAGATGATATCTTTTACACTTGTCTCTACAATGATTTTATAAAAACCTCATCTCCAAACTATCCTGATTCCTTGAAGTAAACCTTGAAGCATTGCAATTTCCAGTTGTTCTTCTTTAGTTTTCTTGTTGTACCCAAGCAGGAACTCTCCATGATGGGCTCTAATGACACCAATTACACTAATAGTCAGATTAGGAAGGCTGTAAGCTTCCATATTTAGCTTTTTACATCTTTATTTAGAACTGTCCAACTATAACAAGCATCTTCTGAAATCTTTAATTTTTTTCTATTTCACCTTATGAACATGAAGAGGATTAAATCTGCCACATTTTCTGTCCAATCGAACTTATTCTTATAGAGAAGTTTATTTCTCCAAGTCTATATGCTCTTCACAATCTCAGTAAAGAAGATAGACCAACAGATGTCATTCGCATTTTGAGGGTCAGAACAGATATTAGAGCTCCTTATCAAAGTCTACTCCACACCAAGCAAGGAGTGGGTGATGCCCACAAACGGCCCGTTCGCCTATCTGGAGCTCACTTAGGTAATATATTGGACGTGTTTTGACTTCTGCGAGTGCTAATGCCCACCCACCTCCTAGCTCCATGATCCCGTCATTGGCCCACCTCTCCTAACTACCGATACGCGTGGTGCCTGAAACCATGGGTTGCGTACCAACTTGCAGTAGATAATCTGTTATTCAATAACCACAGATTCAAAGAATGACCTACTTGAAGGAATTGCTATCTATTTTCACTCGACCAAGTAGTTAAATTAGCTCGGTCTAAGTTGCTTTATGATTGGAGATGAAAAGTGGGTTCATGTTGCATAGATGCCACATACCTATGTTTAACTTGGTTGATAATAAATCGTACATTAGTAGCGAAATGAGGATGTGCCATTGGGTCTATTAGCTTAGTGAAAGGAAAGTTACAAACCTCATTTTCCATTAGACTTCAAATGTTGGTGCAGTAAATACAATAAGGATCCTACATAATACCAAAGACCTATTATAAGACAGATTCTCTAATCAATTATTACGATTTATGTCCTCTGAACAAGAAACACGAATATATATCATACTCTTCCCATATCCTGGATCAATGTGCTAATGTGTTCAAAGCAACACTTAAACCATGCAATTAATTGATAGATTCCTTAACGGTAGATTCCATCACGACAAGCTAGTCATTAATTTTGGTCAATTTTAATTTCAGAAAGCCAGATTAAATGTTTCATCAGTAATTAATGTGACAAAGAGATGTTTTTGTCTTATCTCTTTATTGAAAACGATATCATATTGGGATCTTGTTGAATTATTATAGATCATGTCATCTAGTGATTATCGAATGCAAATGGGACTCAACTTGACCATTTATTGTTGTTAAATTCACTTGGATAATTATTAATTAGAAGGAAAAAGACACTCATATATGCCGCAATATATGACCATAATTACATTAAATATATATGTAGCTATGACTTGTTCCAAGGCATGATAATGTAAGGAACAAAGAGAAGGAACAAATACTTTCCATTCTTAACCTTTTTGTTCATCTTCTTATCATGTAATTTTTTAATAGGAACCCCACAAAATGTCTGAATGGGTTGGTGAGCTGCTCTTTCAACAAAGTGGCCACTAGCCCGTATATTGCTTTCTACCACTTTTAGAATTAAAAAAAATGTTGATTAAATGTGGAGGACGAAAATGTTATTACTCAAACCATCATTTCGCTAATAGGAAAGGGATTGTGGGGTTAATAAGACTTAAAAGAAACTGTAAGAACTCTCAGGGTTGGAGAAAATGTCACTGAGTTAACACCATCGAATGAAATTCGGTATCATACATATCTACAAAAATTTTAGTGGCTATCGAATTGATTATCTAATGAGAATTCAACTAAGATAAATTGCAAGTTTCGAATCAAATAGCAATTTGGTAGTTATAAGATAATAATTTCCAAACTCCAAAACCTGTGGAGAATAATTGAGAACTCTTGCACCAATAATCGTATCATTACTATATCAATACTTTTTGTACCTTTCCAAAGCGAACTCCTGAACCACTTTTGTCAAGTTCTAATCATTTGATTGGAGATAGACTCGACTTTTTCTCTTTGGTTTACTTCAATAAGGGAAGTTAAACCCTGCAGTCCTTGGCCATGTCCTCTCCCATTGTTTTTTTGGGAGATTTGGAGTGTATATATACATTGAACACCTGCAAAATATTGTTAAATGTAGCCACGTACAAGTCCATATGAATATCACCTTATCATAATTATATATATTCCTACAGACCGTGGTTGGCTTTTCTCTCCCACGGATTTACCTTTTCCATCCAGTTGGTAGTAACAAAGACAAGCGGTGCCCATACAGGAACAGGAAATGAAGCTTTCTCAAGTCTTTTTTATATTGCTTTGTATCAGATTATGGGTGGCCATGGCCACATTGAATTGTTTGAGGAGTATTCCCATAATAAAAATAGATTAATATAGGATATCTGATCGTAAATCGAAATTCAAAATCTTCGTAGTTTCTATTTGTAACCAAGACAAGTGGCTTGGTGGTGGGTCTGTTGAGGACAGTGACGATACGTAAAGAATATCGCTAGGCTCACAGTTGGAATCCAGTCGCTTTAGGTGGTGTGTCCGGACCGGCGAGAAGTGCTATGATGATGTTGAAGCAGTAGTAGTGGGGACTCGTGGAAAAAGAAGTGGTGCGTAAATCAAAAAATGCAATCACCAAGTGATGATATCTCATTATTTAGAAATAAATCCTCTCCATTTAACCAGACAATATAGTTAAGATGGATTGCCGTTCTAACAGTCTTATAAGCTTCATCAGAGAAGTGAGTTTGACAGATTACCAGTTACCGGCGTTAGCTGCCTTTATCACTATATTCATATCCTCCTATCACTCACGTACTCAGAAATTGGAACAAGATCCGATAAATTCGGATTACTTTAATTCTATAAAATGATTATTATATAAATCATATCTTAATTCGTAACTTATTTCAAAGTTTAATCATTTTATCGTCGTATCTATCACTACAACAAAGTAGCTCTTTAGGTATGGGCTTTTTTGCTACGGTTTAAATATTGTAGTTAAAAGCAAACCTTAAAATCATCACCAAACTTCTGTCGACACTCTACAAGAACAACCTTGGCGACACTTTTTTAAAATCTTCACCAAAGGCTTAAATAACTTTCTTTTTTCTTTTCACTGTGAAAATATGTTAAAAAATGAAACGTATAATATATGTTTTTTCTTTTAATAATTTTTTAGAAGTTTTAGATATCAAATTTTGGTTCAAGTTTAATTAAAGCGTGATTTAATCTTCAAAAGTGAAAATGAAAAGATTGAAAAGAAGAAATCTTTACTAAGGTGTTTCTTTAGGTTTAACTTTGAAATTCATTCAGGGAGCTATTTATGTTATAAGCAATATTATAAAAAAGCCTTATCAAGAAGGTATGATGCAAGAAAAAGAATTAAAAAGTAACAAATTTAATATAAATATTTATAAGAGATAGAAAACGAAGAGGCTAAGGGCATTCCTAGGTCATACATCAGCGTGATTAGGTATATGTATGAAGGAACATTGACTAGTGTAAGGACGATAGGAGGCGACACGGAGGCGTTCTCTATTGGTGTTAGACCACACCAAGGCTCGGCTTTAAGTTCGTTTCTATTCACCTTAGTGTTGAATGAACTTACTACACATATTCAAGGAGAGGTACCTTGGTGTATGTTATTTGTTGACGACATTGTCCTGGTAGATGAGACCAAAAAGGGGGTCAATGCAAAGCTGGAACATTGGAGAGAAGCATTAGAATCGAAAGGTTTTAGAATGAGCAGGTCCAAGATAGAATATTTAGATTGCAACTTTTCGGGTAGCTAAATGGAATGAGAGGCGGAGGTAGCAATTGACATTGACATCGTATAACAGAAATCGAGTTTTAAAGATATCGGGTCCATCATTCCATGAGATGGGAATATCGACAATGATATATTAAATCGTACTAGGTCTAGGTGGAACAAACGGTGGAGTGCCTCAGGTGTTTTATGCGATAAAAAGGTCCCTGTAAAACTCAAAGGAAAGTTCTATAAAATGATGATTTGGCCTACCATGTTATATGGGGCAAAGTGTTGGCCTACTAAACGTAGGCATACGTGACAATTGTTAGTAGCAGAGATACGTATGTTTAGGTGGATGTGTGACGTTACTATCAGGGATAGGGTACGAAATTAGGTAGTGAGAGCCAGACTACAGGTAGCCAGTATTATAGACAAGTTGAGGGAGAAAAGGCTAAGGTGGTTTGGGCATATGCGCAGGAGGCCCTCTGATGCTCCTGTACGCAGCTGTGAGTTAATAAACCTTAGTGGATACAAGAGGAGGAAAGGACGGCCTTACAATCCCTAGAGGGAAGTAACCAAGAAAGATATGTCAGAGTTGGCCCTCACAAAAGCAGTTGCTAGAGTTAGAAAAGTCTAGGGGGACAGGATAAGGGTTAACGAGGCCACTTAGAGTTCTTGCGCGTCGTACTTACTTCATAGGAAGTAGTGCGAGTAGAACATTTTTGGGCTAGGTTGCAGAGAAGTTGTAGTTTGGGGAAGGTTCCCGCGATAGACACCTAAAGTTGTAGGATTGTCGCATCCCTAGGATCGCGCAGTGAAGCCTCTTGAAGCAGATGGCAACAAAGGAGCCGGTCTTGACAAGGTGTTAGATAATAGCAGATCTGGTCAACCCTCAGGTTTGTCCTTATTATCATATTATCTTGTATTGTAATTCTATTTACTTAAATTTATCTCTCTGCATCATGATTTTTTTGTCGCATTCTTATATGGGTCTACAGGAAACAGCCTCTCTACTATGTAGGGGTAAGTTGATGTGCTATCAGACCTTTCCAGATCCCACTTCACTGCGGGACTTCGGACTGGGTGTGATAATGATGATGATGAGAAAACAACGAGGCTATAGTTGCAATTGATCAGTTTAAAATAATTTTCAAGGAATTATAGAAAGACTGAATTTAATGTTAATAATTTATTCTTCTCAACCATTATTTATTAGAAAAAGTGTAGAATTTGAGGATATGCTCAATATGATTGTAAAGTCGACATAAAGAAGGATATATAAAATTAAGAGACTTTGCTAGTTATAAGCAATGTTTATAACATTTTATTAGGTTATAATGTTTACCCCCTTAACCTTTTGTATCGAGTTACAAGCTATGTTGTAAAATGCTAGACAGATTATAACCTAGAAATCATTATAATGATGTACTAGTGTTTACTAAAGTTAATCCAAATTCATTCAATTATCATAACAAATATATTTATAAAATTTTAATTAATGTTTATAATAAGAAGTCTAGGACTTTTCCTAATCAATTCATCAAACGGATAAACTATTACATCTTCATTTTTTATATAATATCCTTATTAATGGGAGTCTAATAAATCCTTCAAGCGAGTTAAGGCCATGTTTAGTTGGGGGTTTATTAATGGAATGAAATGGAATAGAATATTATTCTATGATTTGAGAGGAGGGTTTATAATGGAATAAAATAGAATGGAATGGAAGATGACGATTTCATATCATATCTCATTATATCATAAACAGTAAAAATAGAAAACTTCCAATTTGGGGGGTTTAGGATGGAATGTAAAATGATAAACAACTTTATACTACATTACATTATAAACTCTTCATCCAAACAACATTTCATTAAATTACATTATGAACCCTTCCTTCTCTCCTAAACAACAATTTTCTAATATCACATCCATTTACATTTCATTCCATTATAAACCATTACATTCCATTTCATTATAAATCATTCCATTCCATTTCATTAAAAACCTTAGTCTTACAAAACATAGCCTAAAGGATTGAGATAAGGGAATCTCTTATTCCCTTAGCTCTTTACTTTATGCATTTACTGTATGCATTGAAACCTTAACAAGGTTCATTGCTAATAACATTGCCAAAAATAGCCAATTCAAGTTCCATAGCAAATGTAACAAACTTAGAATATCAAATATCTCATTTTCTGATGATTTGTTCTTAGTATAGTCAACCACTTCAGCTTCAATCAAGATTTTGTTATAAACTCACTAAATTCAAACACCTCTTAGACAACTCCATTAACCTAAGTAAAAGTAATTTCTTTCTTTCAGTAAAAATATAAGGGAACAAATCACTCAATTTAAAGGTTTTTAAACAAGATTGGTTCTTATTTAAATATTTAGGTATCCTTATCATAATTAAAAGACTAAGGTATATAGATTGCCAACTGATACAGAGAAGATGAGAGACGCGCATAAAGAACACTCCTTATCACAATTAACTGATACAGAGAAGATGAGAGACGCACATAAAGAACACTCCTTATCACAATTAAAAGACTAAGGTATATAGATTGCCAACTGATACAGAGAAGATGAGAGATGCGCAGAAAGAACACTCCAGAAATTAAACCAAAAACGACATCATGCATCAAAAGAATTCTCTAGAATATGGGTCTATTGGGTTATAAGCCATTAGACACATATGAAGCTCAAATAATAACCCAAGCCCATTTGTAGTCTATATCTACGATTCTCACCTGTCCAAAATTTGTTACAAATTTGTTATAGTTCGGACTACCTCTAGATACTTCTACTGTATTCCTAAAACATGCCTATAAATATAGGCAATTAGTCATCAGTAAAGTTGGCTAGATGAATATTCTACATTTTTACAACATAATTTCATCATGGTATCAAAGATAGATAGACTTCCCTGTCTGAAACCATAAATTTCTTCTTGTAGATCTGAAATTCGGAAGGAATCTACTTGTGAGAATCTGTCATGCAAGTCTTTCCATACATCAGCTGCTGAATCTAACCAAATGACACTTTGAGCGATGGACTCATTGATTGAGCGCATTAGCCAGGATAATACCATGTTATTGCATCTTTCCCAATATACATAAGTAGGATCTTTTTTTTTTCTGGCATAACAATACTGCCATCTATGAATTTTAGCTTGTTTTTTAATAATAGGGTCATTCTCATTGACCTAGACCATGAATGATAGTTGGGTCCGGTCAAAAGAGAAGATACAGAATAAGAGAGGGATTTTCATTAGGGTGAATGTAATATGGTGAGGCTGGGTGGTCTTCGGGTCTTTGGATTTGTGCTTGAGTTTGGTTGCCAGCTACACTGGCATAAGATGGCTCGAACATGACTACACAAAACCTATGTCAGGGTAAGGAAAGGTATTGGAGTCAATTGAGAAGAGGAAAAACAGAAGAAGGTATGCTCTGATACTATGTTAAGTGATTGTTTCATTACAATAGCATAAGATGTTGGGGGCAAGACTATAGTCGGCAAGTTTTCGATATAAAACTGACAATTCGTGACCGACTGCGGTTCGTTTGCTGTGATTTTTCCTCGACCTAGTATGACCGCATATTTCCACGGTCGGTGCTACGGCCCCGATCTGGTATCCAAACGGTGCCGATCTTGGGGGCAAGA
>JANSVA010000002.1:40038296-40069062 GCA_025504915.1 Erythroxylum reticulatum | reverse complement strand
ATTGTAACTATCACATCTTTACATAACAATGATACCCATTCTTCTATATTAGGAGAGGAATGCGGTATTACTTAAAAATGGGTAATCAAAATAATTACTCTATAATCACAGTCCTTTATCAAACTTAATCTTTTATTCTACATTCATTCTTTTTTTTTCATACCCAACAAACAACCACCTTATAAATAGGTGTTGTAAGTTATTGAAGAAACGTTGGGGGAGAGAGTCAATTGGTGTTGTAAGTTATAATGGCTTTGTGATCTCTATCATCGTAAATAAAATACGGTACGAATTACTAAAGTTATATTGTTTTCCTAACAGTGAGCTGCAATTAATGTTGGATTTTTAAAAGTTCATTCAGCCCATCAAATGGGTTCCATATGTATTTTTATCTTTAATTACAAGTTTTGAGATAATTTTTCTAATTAGTTAAGAATAAGATTACGTATTATTAGACTTCTCTAAATCTCGCATATTAACAAATTTTTATTATGTTATTGTTGTTGTAAGCTTTAAAATAGATATTGGGTTGTGTCAAGGCTATACTTGATTTTTACTGTTGATAATCAACTATACATTAAACATTTGGATATCAAGCTCAATTTTTAGGGAATTTTTAAGCCATAGGTATTAGTGATCACAAAGGTCTGATTTGAGTCATTGACTGCTCATATTTAAACCCTTATCATGCTTTTAGGAAAAATCAGATACTCACCCTAGTAAGAGCAACCTACAACTTGAAAACTAACCATCTCCTTTCTTGTCCTACTTTTTTTAACCTACAAAAACAAATGATCATGTCTCTTTTTTATAGTTATAGTTCAAGTAACGACTCTACTAGCTCGTAGAGGTCATCATCTAACATTAGATTTAGGGATCTAAAATGAGGCAATGACAAACTTATACCTAAGGATGAAGACTATAAATAACCCTTTAACTCTAAAGCTAATTCTGAGGAATGTTGATATGTACGAGGCTAAGAGATACCTTGGAAAGTTAAGGCTTATAGAATTAAAGAGTTATTCTTTAATTTCAATATTTTCTCATACATCAAAGTTCATCGACCAACCAAGGCAAACCTTTGCTTGCTTTCCTATTTGGAAAGATCAATGTATGTTTTAACAATTTCAAGAATGATATGAAATTGCCTTTCTATGACGTAGTCCATACTATAAATCAATGTCATAGGTCGTTGCTTTCAACCAATTATATCTACACCTGTAGGACATCATCCTGTGTTTTATCGTACCTTGCCATCTTCAGAATATACATACATATATATATATATATACATACATATATATAAGCAAAATACTTCGAATGGTACAAGTTGAACTCTTAAGGTAAAAATGAGACTCTCCATTTTCCCAATGGAAATGCACAAGTGAAAAGAGAAGTTTCTCTTTTAGTTTAGAGGAGGTAACAGATGGAGCTTTAAGTTTGTGATTGGGGGGATGCTAATCCTTATCTCCACAAAAACTACAAAAGTCATGCAGTGCCACAGGATCAAGCAATGATCCTACTTGAGAAAAGCTTCACTTTGTGTCACTCTTTCACCTTAAACTATAGGCCTGGGTGGACTACATATTGTTAACTCGATGGTGAGGTGTGAACCTAACCTTATGAATGCAAATGACTAATCCTAGTCATACATTCTATCTAGTCACCATTTAATTAATAAAATTATCTTGAAGTCCAAACATTCATAATATATTTATTCGTAATAATCTTTGTATAATCCCATGATCATTCATTATATTAAGTTCAAATCCTACTTAGTAACAACATAATAGTAATAACAATAATTTCAGTCCACAAGTTCATAACCACACTAATTTCATCAATGTCTACATTGACATCTAAAGACACATTTTTCTAAATATATAAGAAAAATGAAAACAATTAAAAATGGGTCATCCTTGTCTAGACTTTACTCATGCTCATTGCTGTTGCTGCTGGTTAGTCAATTCAATAACCTTTTTTGCCTTTTTATTAGGGAGGAGAAAAAAATAAAAACATGAATCTTACACTCAATGAGCAAAACGTTTTACCCTGTGATTGATCATGCAATGGAAGTACATTCTAATTTTTTTATGATGCATCAAAATTTTATTTTCATTTTGAAAACCATTTGGTTTATAAAACAAGTCTTAAGCTTCTAATCTATGCTCATACGTAACCATATGCTTAATGGATATTCTACAACACTCTAACACAAGCGTCACCCACATTAATACATAAGATTAGTTGTCAAATTTCAGATCAAGGCTTAAATAAGACATATTTTTAAATTAAGCATCATTATAGTCACTAAGGCAAAAGTTCATCAATCACCATAATCACCAACTACTTAACAAGATATCATTTCTTTGAAAAAGCAACTTCATATCAAGCATAAAGCACACTTCTAGCTTAATTTATTATACATACCCTTCATCAAATTTTTATTCATTTCTATTAACTCTTTAATCTATGGACCCTAATTTCTTTTCCTAAGTCACATTACTTAGGTCTGTTTCTTAAGCCACCTCACTTAAGTCTTGTCTAAGGAAATTTGCCTAAATCAACTCACTTATATCTATTGCCTAAATGATCTTGCTTAGGTCTTATCCAAGAAACTTTGCTCTAAGTTACTTCATTCACTACTTGTATTTTTAGTAAAAGCAAATTTGTCACTAAAAGTAGTAATATTAGTCACTATTAATAGTGTCTAATTTTTGAAGTTGTCACATTTCGTTACAAATGTCTCAATCACTAATGAAATAGTAACTAATTTAGGAAAATGGTCACATTTATGAAATTCTTTTGTGACAAAGTACTGACACTAAAAACTATGGAATGCGTGACAAAACTACATGGTCATAGTAACTTTACAAATATGACAAGCTTGTTGACATAAATAATATAAAGTAATGACGAATAAAGTCGTAACAATACTTCATTTAATTGTGACAAAATTACCGACACTAAAAACTATGGAATGTGTGACAACACTATATAGTCACAGTAACTTTACATATTTATGACAAGCTTGTCACCATAAATACTATAAAGTAGTGATGAATAAAGTCATAACGGTATTTTGTTTTATTATAACAACATTGACTCTACTAAAATAATTAGAAATAGTGACAAAATGATTGTCACTCGTGCTTTTTTTTTAATCAGTATCTATTACTTGGTCATTACTATTATAAGGAAAAAGTGTCAATATCATTTTGTCATAAAAATATAAATTTGCTCTTACAAAAATAGTCACTAATGTATTTATTATTGTCACAAATAAAATTATTAATTCAACAATAGAATTGCATCAGTGGTAAAAGAAATTTACATCAGTAACCATATTGTCTAATAGGTTTCTTCACAAGTATGGAAGTTATATGTTACAATAATGTTGTCACTACACAAGAATTTTATCTTACAATAAATATATCATTAATGTGTTCATGTTTTTCACAAATAATTTTATTAAATTTAACAATTTAATTGCTTGATCAATAATTTTTTTTTGCATTGGTAGCCAGAACATAAATGTCACAAATGATACGGATTTTTAGTGTCAAGATATAGTCATACAAGCAAATAAAAATTATTAGCATATATAAAATATATAAAATCACCAAAATGTAAAAATTCTAATTTTCAATATATAAAATTGGAAAAATTAATATCCAGGATAATTATATTTATTACAATTATCTCAAACTACTACATACTAGTTTAAGTTAAAACTCTCCAAACTAAATTTTCCTGGTTATTCTTCTTGATGAAGTTCAATATTGATTTGTTTCCTACAAAATAAATAAAAATATAATCAATTAATTAGTTTATAAAATATTAAGCTATAAATTTAGTACTAATAAATAGTAACTTCTTAATTAAAAAGCTAGCATACTTACCGCATACCTTATAATACGAAGGAGGAAATTGAACATCAATTTGTTTTCCTTCAACTTTTTTCTTGGCAAGTCTAGTATTGATTGTTGGTCCTCGTCCATGGTTTTTAGAATTTACATTTACTATTTAAAAATAACAATTAATAGACATATATAATGTTATATTAAAATTTTAAACGTATAATCATATAATTTTGAAGATCACGTTACCAGTGCTAATAACAACTTGTCCTTTGGCCTAGGTGCATTATTTGAAGTTCCTACTATAGCATCGAACTGTTGATTCAGAGCCTCTATAGCTTCTGACTCCTCCACCATACTAGTTCTTTTTTTTCATCAAGTATATTTAATAAAGATCTACCACTGATAACCATCTTGTAGTTTCGCATATAGTTACCAATTTTAATCATTTTGCACTTTTAAAAATAAGTAGTTATTACGAACAAGCAATATAAACAGCTAAAACAAATTATAAGAAAAAAATTCATGATGTCAACATGTAAAAACAAATCAAGAGAATATTAATTCTAGTAGTAATGGTGGTTGGGGGAGGTAGTGTAGTGGAAATAGCTACATATAAACGTGCAAATTTGTCCTAGAGTATAAAGGTCTCTTGGTTTATTTGCTACTCTTAAACCAAAACATGTATAAGACTTAAAATAACACAACAAAATTACGATCAAAGAATGCTAGTTAAAAATAACATCGCCAAATTATTATCAAAATTCAACCAAACACTAAAACGATACACGAATAGCTTCGCTAATAAAAGAAAAATGGACTTGCATTCTTGAGTAGAAAAAAGATAGATCACTAATTGAAGAAACGATGCTAATCAAATCTAAACGTCAAAAAAAAATTCGTAACCTTCAACATTAGAGAGATTGGCCAAAAAAATCAATATCTAAGTCAACACAAGGAAGGAATAAAAACCAATAATTGTAGATAAAAAAATAGCCAAGAAACGTTGAAGAGGAGATGGGAGAGTATCATGAAGGAGGAAAAAGTGAGTAGTATAAAGAGAGGAGTCAGCAGATGGAAGAGAGCCTTGGAATAACATACTTTATAGGTGCTTTAAATGAGTGATGTCGATGCATTGCAGGTGAGAGTAACTATAGTATGAAGCTATTAACCAAGAAAGATACCCCAAAGTTAGCGTTTACGCCTCACAATAACATAACATATATGATGCCATAACCCCCTAAATACCCTATGGTAAATCAGCCATATCTCTCAAACCATTTTGAATTTACCCATACCATCTTATAAAAAATTAAACATGTAAACCTACAACTTTCATTTTTTAACCAACTTTTAAATCAATCCTCTAGACCCTCAAATCATAAGTACAATCATGGACTTAACTTTAATTTTTCTAGACGGACCAGTTTCTAAAATTTGACCATATTTTCTAACCTATAAAATCTAGGCACTTATTCCTTTATGAGAATAAATTAGACATGTATATCTATAACTTTTATCTTTTACACTTTATAAAATTCTTAATTTTGGCCCCAAAATAATTGGAGCAAAATATCTTAGTCATCCACGTTTAAAATAGAACAAATACACTTTTTAACCTATATCTTATAAACTACACCATATTTCTTTAATCTCTTTACAATCATTTAGAACATATAAACAACATGAAATATCAGTATTCCTAGCAAAATTTTGCTCAAAATGATCACAAAAAAATCATTTCAAGAGGGGTTTAAGAAGGGATGCAATCCCACTCATCTATTGTTGGAAATCAAATCTCCTTCTTCCTCCAAGCCTCCTCCTCCTCCTCCTCCTCCTTCTCCTTCTTTTTCTTCTTCTCTCTCTCTCTCTTGGAATATTTGTCCCTCTCTTTTACTTAAGAGGTTCTGTCACTTTGCTACACAAACAACTCTTTATTACTCTTTAAATCCTAGTTGACCATAATTTTAAAACTTTCATCCATGTCCAATATAAAAGGTTTAAAAGTTCAACTAATATATAATAAAGATTGAACAAAATTGAAGATCCTAAATAGGATTTAATAAGTAGACTATCTTTGTCTATTGAAGATATTGAAGTTTAATTAAAAAAGAAGACTTTAAATAAAAACCAACTGATTTATTATGGTTTATAAAAATCGATTAGTTCATAAAAAATATGACTTCGACATTTAAACAAAGAATTGATTTTGAGGGTTATCTGTGGAAGAATATATCTGAGGTCACAAAGCAATTTTACTTTCAGGAGTTTGAGGTACAATAAATATTTATTTTCTTTTTTATTGATTTATATACACTAATTACATAAATATTATTACATTATATATCTTCTTATTTCAAAAAGAATTTTACTGAGATTCTTGTTTCGACGCTAGCATGTATAAAGTATGGGAGAAGTGAACTCGTATACGTTATCGCAACTTCATTAATGCGATACACAAGGCTGGTGCAAGACCGTGTTATATTTTAGAGAAAATTTGGAATCGTTGGACCAACTATTAGATATCACCTGCGACAATGTCCATCTTAGAGCATAACTCCACCAACAAACATGGAGGCCCGGGGGGAGAGAGTCTTCCTGTACATACGGGAGGATCAATAACCCACTACGAGCATGTACATAGACTTGTAAGTATCTAAACTTGACACTTATTTTGTATATAATTTGCTTTGTTGTATTATAGATAATGATTATGATATAAATGTCTAGTGCCATATATGGCTATATTGAGTTATTTTCTTTGTTCAACAAGGGGCAAATATCATAAAAATAGATGAAACTTTGCCGAAATTTTTATAAAGTGTAGTTCACATTTACCAATTTAGGTTATATATGTAGGAAAAGTCATTGGGCATCAAGCCTACACCTATTCAGTTGTTTTTGCACACCCACACGAAGAAATATGACGGTGTGACATTCATCAATACCCGACGTAAAGAGCTGAATATATATGAAATTAATGCATTTTTATAATTTCTTAATAATAATCCCTTACTAATGTAAACATTGTTTCCTAATAGGATCAAATACAACAAATCATTCATCAACAGTCTCAAGAGGAACAACCTGTAGATGAGACTCAGATGTATTTTGATGTTGTGGGTGGTAAGGACCATCGTGGAAGGATATTTGGGCTAGGATCATATGCGAATACATGTTATTCGCACTCTTCCCTGTCCAGTACAGCAGCATCTGCTAGGTCAATGCACAACAATGAAGTAACCGAGCTTCGGGACATAGTGGACACATTGATGGAGCAGATAGCTCACTTAAAAGAGGCTAATGAGAATGAACGGATGGAGCATATGGAGCAGATAGCTAAGATGAGAGAGGAGATGGTGCAGGTGGCTAAGATGAGAGAGGAGATGGAGCAGGTGGTTAAGATGAGAGAGTAGATGGAGCAGGTGGCTAAGATGAGAGAGCAGATGGAGCAGATAGCTAAGATGAGAGCAGATGGAGCAGATAGCTAAGATGAGAGAGGAAATGGAGCAGATGACTAAGATGAGAGCAGAGATGGAGTAGATGGCTAAGATGAGAGAGCAGATGGAGCAGATGGCTAAGATGAGAGAGCAAATGGAGCAGATGGCTCATCTTAGACAGGAGATAGAACAGTTGAAGGAGATGCTTAACAATTCAGAGCACCCGCGATCACCACGACATTAGCTTGTCCTAATCATCATTTGCTTTCAATTACAAACATAAGTTATGTATACTGTAATGTTTTTATTATCAATTAAAATAGTTTTAACGATATATTATCAATTAATTTTCTGATTAATCAAATTATATATATATATACAAATTAATTTATTATGCACGGATAATTGATAGCTCTTAACATTATGCATTTATTTCAAGAACATGAAATCCTAATTTTTTAAAAAAATTTCTTACCTCTTATTATCGACGGAATATAAAATACCGTTGAAAATTCAATCTATTTTACCAACGGAAATACAATCACCATCGGTAAGGTAGATTCATTTACTGACAGTATTATGTATACTGTCGGTAAATATACCAATTTGTGCAATTTTATAAACTCATTGTACCAACGGAATTTAATTCGCCGGTAAATTATACGTGTATTTGCGATAGTATTTATATTCTGTCGGTAAATATGATGACTTTTCTTGTCCATTACCTTTGGTGTACCGACGAAAAGTCATCCGTTACTACATGTTACCGATGGTTATGCCGTTTTCTTTTTTCCGTAGGTAATTTATACCGACGAAATATTGCCCATTGGTAATATATTTTGGGCCGTTGGTAAATTACCGACGGAAAAGTTACTGTCAGTAATTTTAACTACGATCATTTTAACAACGATTTCGTCCATCTTTGATTTCTGTCGGTAATTTATTTTATAGATAGAAGTCAACCATTTACTGACGGTATTGTCTGTCGGTAAAGAACTGATTTCTTGTAGTGTTGAAAGTTTAAGTTCAAGAATAAAAAATGAACACTACATAGAATAATAGATAATTTAATGGAACTAAATAGAAACTTAGGAAACTAAATAAAAATTAAGAAAAAATTGGGACATGACACCTTATCCCCCAAAGATGCAATGTTGTAGAAAATCAATTCATACCTTTGTAATAACTCTTCCTTCTATACTAAAGTTGGGAAGTATGAGAATCTAGTAGTGAAAAAATGTGAACGGAGCGTGAGTGATTTGGTGTTGCAGGTCATGGTGTCTTCAAGGCATATGTTATCTGAATTAGCACCTGCAAGGAGATGACTAATAACAACTACACCAAGGAGTAATCAAATGGGTACTGATAACATTCACTCAAATTACAGAGCAACTGAAAGATACCATGCGTCCCTGAAATGCCATGATACATTTCTCGCGCGAACACTACGCCTCACTCCTTCACCCTGCGGCTCCTTCTGTTGGAATCTTGCGCCAACCTTCGCTGTCCTCTTTGTCAGTATTCATGGCAGTTGTGATATTTGTACCTCCACTAATTCTTTCTAACATCACATTATCTCTATCGTTATAAAAGCAATAGGGTATAATTCTTTGAAATATGTTGCCAGCCCAGTAGTAAAACTTGTAGTTAACGTTGGATTTAAGAGCTTATTAATCCATCAAATCAGCTCTTATGTATCGCAATCCATCATTAACTATTTTACATTCATCATTCTTATTCTTTTTGTCGATTAGTGAGCCACTCGAGCATATCATCACATCCTTAATCTTGCCATTGCAATGTTTAAGACGGGAAAAATCTTACTTTATATTGCTGCATTATAGATCATAGTAAATATTATTTTAGAGGGTGAGCCTTTAAGTAATTATTAAAATTGCTCCTTTGTGACCATAAAATCACAAGTTCAAATACATTATGATCATCTTCAAACTCCTACAAAACAGAGAGCTTTATATGTTGGATACTTTAACTTTAGTAACTATTATTTTACTACTTAATTATGTGGAAGCATATACATGTGTTATATTATTTTTTAAGCAATACAATTTTTATATTGGTGCATTATTGATCATAGTAACTATTACTTTACTACCTACTCAAGTATGTACAAGCATATACCTGTGTTATATTATTTGTTAACCAAAACAATTACTACAGTCAAGTTTCAAGAGTATTATAGACTTCTAATCAATTTTATTTAATTCATATTGGTTGACTGTAATTACGAGCAATAGGTGTTAGAAAAAAAAGACACAATATGATATCGTGATATATGCATTGAATTTTAATGAATAGTAAACTTACAAAAGCAAATTAGTCTCAGACAAGAACATGGAACTGACATCAGACTTGTCCTAATCGGGGAGATTCAGAAGTCAAAAGCAAATTGACGCTAGTGTCAAGAGGAGGAGGTAAAGATCCAAACTCGTGACACAAAATACAAGGACATGCAAAAATAGACCAAATAATTATTGTTCGTACTATTTTCTTTGTATCATTTTCGAGAGTTGTCACTCTTTTCAAGTACTTACAGAATATGTTAATATGAGATACTACTAAGACAGAATATGTTAATATGAGATACTACTGAGTAAGACATGTCTTAAATAATAAGATGTTAGTACTTAAAAAGTAGAGCTTTAGTTTATGTGAGTATGAATAAATACTTTTTTCTAGCGCAAAAGTTACTTTTAAAAAAACTGAATATTTGACTGTAAAATTTCAAAATACTTTTTTTTTCGTAAAAATGACATTTTTATAAACTAAAATTTTGAGCTTTAAAAAAAAAATACTTTTTTAGATAGATTTTTTAGATCAATTAATGAGCTTATTTTTATTCCATGTTATCTTTATATTTTACACATAATTTTCACAATATCCACGAACACATTTTCACGTTTATTTTGAGATTTATATAATATTATTTGTCTTTTTTATATGTTTTAATATTTATTTTTGATATTAGTTTTACTTATATTATAATACATATAAAAGATTTGGTTAGATATATTTTTATTTATATTTATATTTTATATATTTTAAAATTATATAATAATTAGTATATTATGCTTTACATATTGTTTAATATATTTTAAATAATATTTATATGCATAAATAATTTTTATTACAAATTAAAATATAGTTAAAATTAAAAGTACTTTTTATTTTTATGTTGCCAAACAATCTATTGTATGAAGCTCTTTTAAAAAAGTTCTTTTTAAAATGACAACCAAACAGTCAACTGACTTCTTAGAAAAAACCCTCTTTAGTTCTCTAGTGACAAAAGTTTTACTCGTATAAGCCTATCTAAACAGGCACTTAGTATAACGAATACAATATCAAATTTGATATTAAATTAAATTTTAGTATAGAATTATACCGATATCAGTTAATATTGTACTGTATAATTTAAATCAATCTTATCTCAAAAAGTATAATAATATAAATTTAAAATAACAACAATTTATATTTTATCTTAATATGTAATTGCTATTAATAATAAAATATTGTTATATTTATATTAACAATTTTAAATGAAATATAAAAAATTGAGGCCTCTTAATTTTTATTTTAACATATTTTTAATTATTTTTATAGAAAAATATGACTAGTATTTACTATATCAATTTAAATATTATATTATTAATAATGGTAAAGAAGAAAGAGTGTAAGAGTGTCAAAATTTAAAAAGAAGAAGAAGAAATTAAAGGGGGGTTTGGATTTTAATTTTTTGTTATTATTTTGCAAAAATGCTCCTAATTTTTTAAAATTTTCAGTACTAACCCATATTTCAAATATTGACAATACTAATCAGGTCGATATTTTAACTCTGCACTGAAATATCCTATTTTGTACCGTTTCACAATACTGTCATTAACAAGACGTGAAAGTGTTGTGTAAACCAAGATTTTGGGCAAAATTTGTCATTCTCACAAACTCCTTTACAAGCTTTTGTAATTGCAATAAACTATGCTGCTTCGCTAGTTGAAAGAGGCACACACATTTTATGCTGCGGATAAGTTGCATCAAGCTTGTAAAGCTCTCAAAGGAATGGCCACATTATAATTTATATGGTCATTTGAAGTTAGATAAATAAGAAAAAAAATGAAATTTATGAATATGGTATTGATTCTACGATGGCCGCCACCATTGTATTACAAACATGATTGTTTTTTCTTTACAAAAGCCAGAGTGACAATTCTGAAGCTGAGTTTGCTACAGATTAGCAAGTTGTGGTCCTGCAAACGAGTTTCTGCTGTTGCTGGTTATGGCATAAACTAGCTTTATCTCTTAGCTCTTGGAAAGCCCTCATTGTGTCCACGTCGAAACCTCCAGCAAACTAGCAACCCATTGACAAGATTATATCAAACTGGTTAATGTTAGTTATATATATATATGGATATACATAAATACACACCGAGTCGACGATTCACCTGATGAACGCGGAACGCAAATCTAACCCCCTGCACTATGAGTTCTTCTTCCTCAGGTCCACCGCCAACAGTTTCAAGTTCCGCAGAAACTCTCTTCATGTACTTCATTGCTAATTTAACAGATGCCAGCTTAATCTGCAACAACGTATCCGTAGAGCAATTAGACCAATGCGTATCAAGCTGCTGAATTTGGACTTCATTAAAACTTGTGCAAAATAACTTAAAAAACTTACAGTGCATGAAATGCAATTTGGAATAACTTATAACTTACGGTCCATTGTTTTTTTTTTTAAATAAACATCGGGTAATGTCACATGGGTCAACATGTAGAATCATGAACACGAGGTTACAAAGAAGCAGACAAACAAATACATCTTGGAGAACTGGGAATTCACATGTGCGCGTGCAGAGGTGGGCAGAGAAAAATCTAGTCATTTTTTTGTCATCTTCCAAGTTCTGCCTCATAGTTTAATAATTTAAAGCTGACTGTCCCAAAAAATATTATACAAGTTTTTGTCTCTCCCAAGACTTATTGCAAAGGATCCATTAAGTGGGACCATTCTATTTCAGTTTATCAAAAGGTGCGAATTGTGTGGGGGATCAAACATTGTAGTAATAATGATGATTTGCAAGGTAGGCAATGTGTCAACCATCTGAAGTACAAGAACAGACGTTACCTGGCTTATGATTCCTGTTTCAAGCATCCAATCCGTCGGAATCTGAAATCCTTGGTATCTTTTGGTGGATGATTCTCTCATTCTTGATAGATTATACACAGCATGCTCCAACCTGTAGCAATCACAGCAACTAGAAAATCGGGCAATGCACAGATGATAGAAGCTAATGTGATCATCCTTGATAAGTTTATTAATGTGAAATACTTTTCTAGTAGAGACTGCATCTTTTTGAGAGCAGAGCTACATGGTTGGCGAGGAACATCTCGAAATGAGGAGGCCTCAGATTCTAGCTTCTTGAGATCACAGTAACCAAATGCAGCTTCACGCAGAGCATCAGCTTTCTTCTCTGGCCACTCAAAGTGCTTAAGCACAGCTCTTTCATCAACCTAAACGCCAACAGCAAGAAGGAGAAAGAAAGTAAGCTCGTAAAGCACAAACTTGCACAACAGTTCGATTAAACAAATGGGTGGTTTCACCGGAAATTGAAGACGAAGATTGTTTTACCAAATAAGATAGCTCATCATCCAGCCACTTAACAAAAGGCACCACCTCTTCAATGTTTGTAAATGCAGCTCCTTCAACTTCTTTTATCAAAAACCTTATGAATTCACCTTGTGTTTCCACATCAGTTTTTATCTGTTAAAACCAACATTAATCACGAATTCCACCAAAACATAGGACAACTACATAGACTTTTGATTCATTTACAATCAATGGTTTCAGAGATGAGGAGTCCCATCCCATGATCCATCCTCACAAGTAAAGTGACCATTCAATTCGGTATAAAATGTCCAATTTGCCACTACCTTTAATAAAAGGTACAGAATCCTGTTATTTAATATTAATCCACAGTCCAGATAACTAACTTCAAATCTAAAAACTGTCTTATGTAAGGAAAAGGTTGAAGGCCCAAAAATTAAAGAAACTAGATAGGACAAGAATTGAATTAATACGTTCAACGACCTGTCAGTAACCAGAAAGACCAAAATATGTAAATATATTATAAACCGGACCACATACCGCCAGTAAATGAGCCGACCGGTTCTCGATCTCGCCGATCATGTCACGTGCATTAGCAGTCACCGGCAACACCTCTGTAACTCCGGCACCTGACTCCCTCCTCGAATCTCTCCGCATGAGAGAGTGATAAAACTCCACCACCTCTGGCACTCTCCTCACTTTAGCAGTCACTCCCATTCTTGCACCCTTCGGTGGAGGTGGAGGCGGCGGCGGACCAACCTTCTTCACTCCTGTAGAAGCCATCAGAGGCGGTGGAGGAGGCGGCGGGGGCGGATGGAATGCGCAAGCCGTTTGATCAGAGCCGTTAGATAATGATGACGATGAGTTTGACGATGATGACGATCGTTTCGGCGGTGGTTTCGGAATCCTGGGAACCCGGGATCGGAAAGTTGACTCGGTGAGCTCCTCCGAGTTACACCTGGAGTGCCTCGGCCTCTCGATTTCAATCTCTTGATCTCTTTTGGAATATTCTACAGTAGTAATAGTTTCAGGCTTTTGAGCAATGTCATTGTTAATAATATCTGTAGATTTGATCCCTTTTTTCAAGCATTTTATGAGATTCGACCTCGTTGAAACCTCCATTAAGCCCTGAAACCTCTGCGAAGAAGAAAGCTCCTCCGCCATTTTCTTCATTTCCGTAATCTCATTCTCTAGTTCTTTCACCTTCTTCTCCCATTCTCTTCTCTCTTCGTCAAATCTCGTCTTCTCTTCAAGCAGTTCTTGTTTCAATTTGCTGTTCTCACTCCCCAAGGACTCGATTCTGTCTGTTGCGTTTTCAAGCTCCATGTTTCTGTATAAAATCTGGTTCTCGAGCACAGGAACGATGGCGACACTCTCTTTTAGAAGCTTGTACTCGAGAAGTTCTGTCTTTAAGCGAGACTCTCTCTCCCGGAGTTCTTCGATGAGGCGTAAAAGATCAGCCACGTCGGGAGGGCGGGGCTGGACCTGGGCGGACGAGCGTGGGAAGTAAACGCCGAAAGAGCGTGAGAAAGCTGACTTTTGGGACGAGACTTTGGCGGAGCTTGGAGAGGGAAGCGTAGTGGGTTTGGGCGGCGACTTGTGGAAGCCCATCGCGACCTTCACTTTTCCGGCCACCATTAAGTCACCGTTAAGAGCACAGTACGTAGCGTGTCGCTCTCTCTCTAGCAAGCTAGGCTTGTAAAATATGTTTTGTTAGGGTCCTCAAGTTTGTGATAACAGGAAAGAATGCTACAAGAACGTCGTTGTCTCTGCAGTTGTCTTTTTGACGGACATTGGAGAGTTTTGCTTTGGGGTCTAGTTACTGAGTGAGGCCTAGAGAGAGATAGAAACTGAGTTGACGAGTATCAAGAAGTGTTTTAGTTGCGTTAGATAGGGTGTATTTTGGGTTTTTTCTTTCCTTTGTAACCCAAAAAAAAAAAAAAAGAAATGTTTTAGTTAGAAACTAAAGCAACTTTAACGGGTAGACAGAGCACAGAGCCCGAGCAACGGTCTCCTGTTATCGGATCCGGTTTCAAATTTTTTTTTAAGAAATTGAACTTCATAATCGAAAGAAACCACGCGCTTCCTGCTTGATGTTTGGAGCACGAGAACCGTATCTGTGCACTTGTCCAATATTACAAAGCTGTTAACCAAATTTCAAGTATTTGTTTGTTTTATTTGCTACCCTAAGAGTGAGGAGAGAGAGACAAAAGAAAAGACAAGAAGAATTGAATATAGAAAGGTAGGCTTTTGGAAGTAAAACATCATTAACATCAGTTTTGACGAGTAAAGACAGCGAGTGTTAACAGATTAGCGCGTGGGAGTGAAAATACAATTGCAGTTGAAGTCCAACGGTCGGCTTTATAATATCACTTAACTTCTCATATCGTCAATTTCTCGTGTATGAATTATGAAACAAACACTCGCGGTGCATGCTATAATCACAAGAGAGGCGGGGGATGGACAAGTAAGGGGTGGCCTCTGTAGATTCAACTCTTTGCTTAAGGGTCTTTATTAGGAAAGTTATGAGTTTGAGTCATCGTAAAAAAGAAAAGAGTGGAATTTTTTGGTCGATGATCTTCTAGTCCCTTGAGCATGCTCTTTGGTCAGATTAATTATAGATATCTTGCTTGCAGTGATCGTGTAAGAGTTAGAACTATTAGAAAACTTGAAAGTTAATGAAAACCTGATGTTGAACAGGATCAATGATCAATTATCCATTAAATAATTAGTATGTGACGATTTTTTGTACATAGAGATGTATAAATTATGTAGAATTTTGAGAAATCTTGAAGTTATAGATTTACTTTCTCTACGGTTTCTTGGGGTGAATTCTTAGTGGCTTAAGATTAGTCTAAGAAAAAATTGAGATATATAATGTATATAACATTTTGCTTTTTATCTGATATATTAAAAATGCCAAAACTGAAAGGCGGATGAAGAACTTTTGAGGTGTCCACCCAAAAATAAGCTAGGTTTGGCAACTAGCAAAATATATAGTAAGGGTTGATTTAACTACAACTATTAGGTGCAACAGCTGTTTGAAATTGTCCTACACCAGGTTTCAGAGAGCAGACACCCCCAATAAATTACTTTCACTGCAAGTCGATGAGGATAGCTAAACAGTGACGTCTAACAGACCCAGTTTATGTGGCAAAGGAAATGAGCAATCAGTGAGGGGATTCCCAATGCTCTGCACTTCACTGCACAGTCGCATATTGCTTGGCTTCAAATGGTGTAGGGCAATACACACTTGAATAATTCCCACTAATAATTTGAGATTCAGCTTGCCTATTCTAGTGAAAGTACAGATATGATCAGGGACCAGTCACCAGGTGCAAACTGAGAAGTTTTGTGTTAATTTTTTATTACAAGGAAAGAAGTAGATTTGTTGGTATCTATAAACTGAGGCGTATGATCAAGATGAAGATGAGAGAGGCGCTGTAGAAGAAATGAATGTTACAAGAGGCGGGATATAAATGCAACGCAATGGAATGAAAGGTGGTCCTTCAAGTCTAACACCCCCCATCACTCTGGTCGTTGATCGCACACCAGGGTAAGGTAAGCCAACGAAGCAATAGCTGCTGTGCTTCTCTCTGTCGCCATCTCTCTAATTTAATCAATCAACCTCTGCTATTGTCTTGTGGTTGTAGACTCCCATCTTAGCCATGGCGTGAATGGGGAGCCAAGTTGTCACATGCACAAGTTTTATGAGTAGAATTGAATCACTGGATGAAACTTGTACATAAATTGGTAAAATGCTTATAGCAAGTTGTCTACTGCACAACTATTTTACTGTAAACATGAAATCCCAAACTCTGGTGAGCAAATCTGTTCCAATCCCAGTTCAATTACTCGTATTGCGCCTCTTGCAATAATAAGGAAACAATACTAGAAATGGTTCTTGCAAAATCACCTGTGTGCTGAATTCATTGGAAACGTTATTATCAGTTAGGACTAGGAAAGCAACAACCGGTCATTTGCTGGTGCTTATTAATTATTAGTTCATTTGTGTTTTTTCATTATTATTACTGCAATTATTTATGAGAATAAAACTAAGCATTTAAAACTCATTAACAAAGCATTTGACCTCAGGTGTATGTTATATTTTAATTACAACATTGGTAACATTATTTTAAGTCAGTTTGTAAATCAGTCAAAGCTATATTCTCTATTGCGTCAATTCAAGTATAGAAATATATATCCATGACCTGTTAAAAAGAGCTACCTACATATCTCACCCTTTGTGGATGCTTAATTCAAGATGAACTAAAATGAGATCATTATATATTTACAATTAAATATATTTTTTATTGTAACTCATTTTTCTATTATTTTAAAGATTAGTCAAAGCTGTAGAATAGAGAAATTATCAAATGTCACTCATTGAATATGTAATAGATATATATACTATAATTGGCATATGAACTAAAAGTAAAAGAATTTACGAAAGCAGATTTAGAATTCTACATGGTCAATATACATAGAAGATTTCAATGAGTAGCTAAAATAATTGGACAAAATAAAACATGAATTTGCCTCAACATTGCTCGATTATCTTAAAAGGATGTAGACAAGATACTACCAATCTTTTGAATCTAAATGTTCAGTTATTAATAACAATAAAAGTGAAATTTTTAGTAGGTGGATATTACTAGTAAGTGATATGACAATAATTAGCTTACTTGAAATAATTAGAACCATGGTGATGAAGAAGCAAACAAATAGGAGAGAATTGTACATGCTTGAAAGTTACATGTGTACGCCTACCATTATAAAGAAATTGGAGAAGAACAAATGTCATAATGGTCTGGAATGGAGATGAGGCATATGAGGTATCAAAGGGTGATGAAAAGTATAATGTAGGAATTAGTAGGCATTAAGCACGTTTTTTTAAAGTAAAACAATTAAATTATGATGGTGAATGTCTTTACAAGAGAACCAGGGCAACCATAAAAACGTCATTAGCCAACAAAAATGACCTAGCTTTGGGAATCAAATTAAACGCACCGTAGAGATAGAAATAAAGATCTACAAGAAAGGCAAAGTAATTAAACAAATCGAAGCCTCTAGAGAAAAAATTACCAAATTATGGATTCAACTCCCTCCTACCCTCTAAAGTCTAAATGCATGCCCTGGGTTACCAAATCATTGAATCCTCCTCTTCCATTGTGCACTCAGCTCCTTTGGTTTCTATGGAAAGTGTTATCAATCCCCTCAAGATCCTTGCCTCTACTATAAAGTTCTTCAACCGTTTACTCAACCCAGTAATCCTATATTCATACTACTGTCTGCGCTACCCAACAATTTTGATGGATTTACTAACATAGGAAAGTTCTTTAACCAGGCTAAGTCTCCATAAGGGAAAACCCAAATTAGGGATTCCATCTTTCAACTCCTCTCTAAAGCGCATACAACGTCCAGCCATTTTAGGTAAACCTTAAAATATTTTGTTGAGGCCTGAAATTAATACTCACCATCTCTGATGAATTTTATCATAGGCCTCACCACAGAGATGGATTCACCTAATTACACCTCGCTACTCATCTATCATGTTCATCATATAAGTGATATCTTGCTTCAAGTTATTACTGAATGAATGTACTAGTTGATTCTCTACGAGGCTCCTAGATTAAGACTTACTCTGTCTAACATATAGAGTAGTTGCTCCCTAATCCTAGATATTAAGGAGGACAAAGCGTAGTTTCCAGACATGAGATCTGTATGGATGCCCTTGCAAACATATCAAAAGTGATATTCACCATTCCAAACAAATGGTCAAGACATTTATAGATAGTTGCTACAAGAAAACTCAATTCCTTAATTTGTATAACCATATGTTATAGCCTATTAAAAAGGTGTACTTTTTTTTATGATTAATACAGAGGTGATATACCCACCATTTAAAAGAGTCATATTAAGGAGACCAAAAATAGCTAGACAGAAAGGATAGAATGAGTCTAAAAGGTTAAAAAATCTAAACAAATTATATCTGAAGGAATAAGTACAAAAATGTAAGAAATATAGTAGTTCTAGCTATAATACTAGAAAATGCAATAAGAAAGGCTCAAAATTACCTGGTTAGGAATCTTATCAGATATTAACCCTTCTTTAATTACAAACCTTGCTTTGCTTAGTGTGCTTTGGTTCGTATATCAAACACATAAGTGTTATTTCCATTATGCTTGTTAGGTTATCACAAGGTATCTTCATAGGTGTATAACTGTTTAGTTTTTATCAATTTATCTTACTTGTAATAATTGAGATTATGTTACATTACCATTACAAACATAGTGGAAGCTATTGTTGTAAAAATATCGAGTCAACAAAGCAATATTGTGAGTTTAATACATATTCATTCATTATATTATTAATAAACAATTCAAATGAGTAAGGTGAATGACATATCTATTCCGAGGTTGGTAACTCTTCACATTGCAATACAAGAAAGTATGGAGATGTTGATTTGAATACGTGCAAGTTGTCATTTGAGCCAAGGGGTTTAAAGTTCAAAGGATAATCTAGCATCAATTCCTAACATTTACAATTTGAAACAAAGAGAAGAAGGGCATCATTGACTCAACCACTACATGAACAACTTCCCAGTCAAGTGCAAATGAGGAAAGTAATGTAGCACAAAATCAACCACATGTAAAGTTGTCACATGTGTTGCATTAAGTCTTTGATGGATGTATTATTCGCATAATAGTGTATGGATGGATATTGATGGTACTTTCTTTTTAGATAGAGGTATTGTTGGCATGTATATGTTTGCCAATTTTGGATATGAAGTCCAACTATCATAAATATATTTACCACTTTTGTATATGAAATCCAAATTTGTATCTAATATTAATACCTCTATTACTAAATATTACAAGTGCCAATATAGGTCATAGTGCAAAAGATAAGAAATGATGGAGAATCATTAGATTCAATATGTTATATTACAGATTTCTATATAAGTTGTAATGCACAATTATATCATTACATTCATTAGAATTCAAGTTTAAAACAAAACATTGCAATTTAGTGTCATTTTCTTATAACATTTTCAGAAATAACACTTACTATAAGTACAACAAACACTTGCTATGCCACACACTCACCCACGAGTCTTTTAATATTGAAAGACCATTTTAATTGTTTTACTTCTTGTTGTCTTCTTCTCTTCGTGACCTTCTTCATTTTCTTCATCTTCTTCTCCTTCTCACGATACTCTCTTCTCCAAGCATCAAAGTTAAACCTTACTTTCTTCCATCACTAGCTGATTCAAAGTTCTTGCTATCTTTTCTTCTTGATAAAGAACCTACCTATTCTACTTTGGTAAGATGATGATTGTGTGGTTCAAGGAAAGCTAGGGTTAAGAGTGATTTGAAGATCTTGAAGCTTAAACAAGTAAGTAGTATGTTATTCTTCTTGATATGTTGAGTGAAACATGCATGATGATATATGTGCATGTTTTATTTGCTGTGTGATCACGTGGATTATTGGTATATGTTATAAAGATGAACTAGAATGAGTTTAAAGCCAAAGAAAAGGTTAGTGTAGTGTCTTGAAATAGGAAGAATTAAAGTGATAGTTATAAGTAAAATGAAAGTAGAAATGAAGTTGAACATGTACAGAAAGTTAATGATGAAGGTGTAAATGTATATGTTCTATTTTTAGTGTTTATGATCAATCATGGACTATAAATTGTTTATGAATGATAATGAGCTGAGAATGAAGAGGAAATGAAGTAGAATAGATGATTTATGCATAAGATGTGTTAGATGTAAAATGTAGGAGTTAAAAATTTGGAAAAAGTGAAAGAAGAATTTCTAGAGTATGATAGCTGTAATGTTTCCACTGGACATACATCTGTATTTTAGCCATATTTAGATATGTAGACATCCAAATTGGATGATTTTAAGTTTGAATTAAACTAGAGACATATTACTATATTTTCATAAGAAATTAAAATTTAATTATGTCTCTAAGAGTTTTAAATTTTGTCTTGAAGTTGAGTATTGTGTATTGTCACGGTTTGGGAACAGTCTAAAGTATTTTGAGTATAACTTGTAGAATACTGAACTAAATTGCATTAAATTGGTGTTATTAGCAACTTAAGACATAAAGGAACAATTTTTAGAGAATTGGCCTAAATCTTTCATTTTTCTTGTCAAAATGGCCATGCAATCTTGACCTGAAACCCTGTTTTGAGACAAATTGGAATAAATCTTGAATAAGAGATAGTGCACGATCGTGCTTGACAGAGGAGGATCAATTGGAAGTGCATGATCGTGCACAGTGAAGGCATACTAAAATTTGACAGTTTTGAACATCGTTCACTTTTTTGGCCATAACTTCTTCTTCGGACCTCCGATCGACTTAAAATTTAAACCACAAATTCCACACATATTGTATTTCCTCTCCACCAAAATTCATGTTCATATGAATTCATTAGGAAAGGATTGATAATGATTGACTGATGAGTTTAGGATGAAAATGATGAAGTGTGCTGGAAATTGTTAAATGGACTGTTTTCACTGAACATGTATTTGTATTTTGGCCATATCTTGATTTGTAGATATCCAAATGGAACTATTTTTTATTTATATTAAACTAGAGATATATGGCTACAAATTTAGTTAAGGAATAGAATTTTAATTATATCTCTAAGAGTTTCAAATTTTGACTATAATTTAAGTACTAAGTGTTGTTGCAGTGAGAGAATAGTCTAAGTATTTTGTGTATAACATTTATAATACTAAACCAAATTGTATGAACTTTAGTTCATAGAAACTTAATACATGCAGAAACATTTGTTTAGAATAAATTATTACCTAAATACTTCATTTTTCTTGTCTTAATGACCATGAAAAATTGACCCGAAAATCTGAGAAAAATTAAATGATCGATTGATGATGTTATAACTTAGTGAATGAATTGTTGATATCAATGTACCAAAGGCATGTGTATAATGGAAATGAAGATGTTCATATGATAGAATTTGTTATTAAAAAAAGTTAAGTAATATGTGATAAATAACGGTGAATGGGAATTGAATATTATAAGAGCATAAAATGCTAGAGAAGAAATGACGAGCAATTGAACTGTGACATTAAAATAACCAAGTGTTCTTGAGGTGTAAACCTAAGAATAAGTTAGACACATACAAATGATAAGGTTTGATTGATCAAGAGTTGTGACTAGGGAAACATATCTGAAATAGTCAAATTGAGTAGAGATTATACATGACAAATATGCATATATATACAATTGAATGTTTATGTAATTATGCAATTAATAATGTGTGTGTAATTTATGTATTGCATAATATTGATATGTAGAATAAAATGTCCGCATCTAGATGTTTCTGGATTATGAAAACTAATGCTAATCTAGAGCGTACTGTGAGTCTACCTAGATGATCTTACTTTAAATGAATGTTCTGTTTAAATTCTATATTAAATGATTATGTTAATGTGATTGTGCTGATTTCGGATATTGAATGTCTGAGGCATTTGATGCATGAAATACCTATTAGAAGTACTCACTGAATGTGAATTTGACGAAATAAGTGATTACTTAATATTTTTGTTGAATGTCGGATCAAAGTACAAAGATAAACGTGAATATGAATGTGATATATTTCATTACATGAATGCATGAAAGATAAATGTAGTTGTGATCAGAGTCGCTAATAAACAGAGCTTAAAGCTCAGAATGTGATAAGAGCCTCTGGCTCAGTTGCTAGTGTACTCGGTATCCACTAAGAGATATAGGATATTATCTAATATAAGCTCAGTATCTACAAGGGATATAGGCTAGAAAAAAAGGGTACTCGATCATAACAAAATAATAATTGAAAGTGAATCTCATGAGCACTACATATGCATCTGATATATATATATATATATATATATATATGATTTAAATAATTTGAATGATTTCTGAATGTAAAATATGATTTAAGTGAATATGAAATGTATGTGATTCAACATGTTGAAATGATGAAGTGATGTGAATTATGTGATTATATGAATTGACGTGTTATGTGATTGAGTAAACCATCGAGGATGGTCCACTCATTGAGTTCACAAAACTCAACCAAAAATTTGCAATATTTGCTTAGAAAAGATCTCTAGTTAGACAAATTGGAGTCTAGCCACTATATTCAGATAAGAGATAAACGTCGGGATCAGTTCGCATTTGCATTTGTATTTCTTTATTTTTAGTATCAAATTATGTATTCTACAATTATAGTACCTCGATTATTTGAATAATTCTATTTTGTAACAACTTTCTAAATTGGAAATATTTGTAAATGAGATTAATCAATTAGTATAGTAACACTTGTGAATGAAAATATTTATGAACAAAGTGAGCCCAATTTGTTTATTGATTCCTTAAATATGTGTGTGATGTTTAAAAAATATTGTCACTCAGAATGTTAGGTATGTGTCTTGCAAGAGTGAAGTATTATAGTTCTTCTTTCTTTAATTTATGAATTACTTCAAGAACCTTCTCAATAAATTTCTAATTGTAATACTTAAAAGAAATCATATCTATCAACCTAAAACAAAAATTAATTAATAAGATAAAAATTATGCATATCAACATTTTTGAATTATTAAAAAAAACTTACCATATATTTACGACATCCATAAAATTTTCTGCCTAGGTTATAATCATTCCATGAGGCTCTTAGTAGGACATTTAACCCATGACAATAAGCCGGATTATCATCTTTTCAATTTAATGTTGAAGGAAAAGACAGACAAATTTAACGTTGAAGCAAAAGACATAGATTCTATAGCTTTGTGAGTCGTCGATTCAATTATCTCAACAATAAGCCAACGGTAAAATCAAAAAATAAAGTAGGTAAACTTTCCAAGACTCAAATTAACCTTTTCTCCTACTATACTTTCACATTCCAAATAGAATTATCAAATAAATAATTCAATTATATTAACAACAAATCGGTAGAAATTCTTATCTGACAACAAAATTCAAACTAGCCTCCCATCTCTTTAATCATTAGGTCTTTTATGTTCTATTTAAAAGGGAAAAGAAAAATAAAATTCATAACATCACTGAATAAATGAAATCTAAATGTTCCATATGAAAATTTCACAAAACAATGGCTGAGGACAAGCTAAGACAAGGATCATGAAAGCCATATTATATTGATAAGCAGATAGTTTTTGATACTAATGTAGGATCATTATACTCTAATTTTTGCTCATTTCCGAGCTTAATTCTCGAAAACTAAGATAGGTCAATTCTCCAAATTGAATCTTTAAGTTCTTTTAAAAGAGAACATGTTCAAATTATCACTATTACTTAAAGAAAATTAAGTTTAACTTGGTTTATGTAACAGACATAATAACTTACCAATATTACCTGTTTGCTTATGTAGTTTATATCTAAAAAAAGCTGTTAATTGCAATCGTAGCTACTCAAAATCTGGGGAAGAGTTGTCGGTTAATCGTAAAGAGGAAAAATAAAAAAGGGTAGTGTTTTCGTGGGACCTTGAACAAGATTCCAAATTCCAGATAATCGGACAAAATGATATGGTAGCCAAACCTGAAAAGTTGGCCACGAGACAACACTCAAGGGTAGCCTACTTTTTCGCGAATCTCCAAACTGTCTCCGCACGAATCGATGTGTTCGTACCCCAATGAAAGGACTATCAATTGGCCTTTTCGGAGGTCTCTCGACTAGGCTAGGCCCTGCAGGGACACGGCAATTCATGCCTGTTCTAATTAATCAAATTTTTATTAAACTTTTGGAACATTTTATCTCAAACAGGGTGCTCCAAGTCCAACACTTACGACTCCACCCAACACATACAATTACTCGGTTTTCGAGATGTTATAGGTGCAGCATAAAGCTGTAGAGGGCCTAGAGGGACTTGGAGTTAGCACCTCAAGTAATTAACCAGATAGATGCTCTGTCATAATCATGGCACGTTTAAAAAGTGATTCTAGAAGCCTTGATTCACACTTAGCTAGGATCAACTCCGTCACCTTCAACGTTTGCATTTGTCTTACTTCTACATGTATATGTGCTCTAGTTTTACTGCCTCCTGTATAAATAAACTAATAATTAAGTTGTTTTGGTTATTTATTCACATAATTGTAGTATATAAAGGCCTTCATAATTACGGGTTCTTGAATTGAAATCACCTTTGCCGTCATATTAAATAGGATAATGTATATAGCTTTTGCTTATATGTTATGTTTTTGAATATTAAATAAATAATCATATTTTAAATACATAATGATTAATGTGGTTATTATAAAAACTTAAAATCTATCCTACCGAAAGTGAAAGTTTACTTTGCATCCACAAAGACACCTACTCGACGTTTACTTTTTTGCTCAAACCAAACTTGAAAACCGTGGATTTGGTGTCAAGCAGACACATGCAGATATTTGCGGTCTTATTAGGTGTTTAGTTTAGCTGTCCATGACACTTGAAAACCGTGGATTTGGTGTCAAGCAGACACATGCGGATATTGGCAGTCTTAGGTGCTTAGTTTGGGTACAGTGCAGAAAAACTCTCTCCTATCTATTCCAGGACCATGCAAAGTTTTGTTTTCTTGGCCACATGGAGATGAGAGACAGTGATATGAATGTGGTCGGTGGTTGAGAGGAGATCAACGCTACTAATGTCGATGTTAAGCTTTCCGTGACCAAATATATGCCTCAATTAATCTTCCCGTGAGCAAGCAGGAAAGTGAATGATTCATAGACGACCAAACATCGAGCATTTTAGAAAAGGACGATACGATTTGCACGATTAAATGTTGGCTAAAAGACCCTATTTCGTGTACAAGCTTTTCACTCGATATGGCCATTAAGCCGAACGCTTGATGGCTTGGTGGAATGGAAGCCTTCGGCGAGCAGCCAATTAATATCCCCACCAAGACGTGATGGTATAAAACGATAAATACCTGTTTAACTTTAGAAAGAACTTCAAATCATAGCAACTTAAAGTAATTGGTATGATTATTCTTTGGTCATGAATTTAATTGTATGATTGATAACTATCTCTCGTCTTTCACAAAATAAATTACCTTTGCGCGTTGAAATTAATTTGATCTTTAAAATACCAACATCTGACACACGACAACTCTAAAATTATATAAAATGTCTTAGTTTAAATTAGATTCGGAAATGGAATAATCCAATTCGGTCAAATACATCTTTTCAGAGACAAACCAAAAGAACGATATAACTTCATGATTAGTTTGAGAACATCCATCTTGGACGAGGTGTTCGAAGATTCTTTGCCCTCTAGAAAATATATCCTGGGATTGTAAGATTTATAAAACAAAAATCAAGAGATTAAAGTTTAAAAAAATTCTATTTATAAAATCTTTTTGATAAGGTTAAGTACTTGTGAATTAAGATAATTTGATTTGGTACATTTGTTATATTTATTAGTATTAAATTCTACATTCGGTTTTAGGATTCGAACATTAATTTAGTAGAAAAAGCATACAAATGTTCCTGTGATTTTACTAATTTTAAAACAAATACTTTTATTATTTTAAATTATTTAAAAATATTTTATGAAATTTAATTTTTAAAATAATTTTATTAAATTTCTATCGAATTAATTCAATATAATAAACTATTAAAATTAGGCCAAATAGCTATAAAAATTTTATTATGTCCATAACATTAACTTATATAATATTTCTATTAAAATATATTGATAAAAATTTAACATAAGTTCCTTTTCTAAAACTTTCAATAATACAAAGTATCAATAAAGAGTTTTGAATAATTAAAATATTGAAAATATTTTAAAGATAAGTGAAATTGGATGAAAATTTGTATTTTTATCCTAAAAATTGTCCTACAAGTTGTTATGTCTTTATTCAATTATTGTCAATTTTGTAAACTCCTTTTTTTACGAACTTATTTTGCAAAATCTAAAAAATATAAGCTAAAAAAAGGGGAATTAGTTTTGTTTAGTGATTTATCTGCTTTATATAAAAGAAGATAATTCTTTTAAATTAATTCTTGTTTCATGCAAAGACAATTTGTTAAAGAAGAGCATTTTACTTCCTTCTTAAGGGAGAAACGTAACGTGTGTTAATCTTTTTATGCTCTATTAATGTCCTATCTTAATAAAAAAATGAATAATAATAATTTAAGAATAATACATAAATAAAATATGAATATCATAATTATGATCTTATTATAAATTCATTTAGAATATATATTTATCTAATGACCTTTATCATATACATTTATAAGAGAGATGATGTCTTAAAATTGTTTTGTCTAAAACTACAACTAATTAACGATTTGAGTAATGTGTATTAGGTATTTATGAATGAGAATTGGGAAATTGTATGATTATATATTGCTAGAAAAGTTTGGTGAATGTATAATTAATGAATTTGGAGTAAATCAAGCCTACTTAAGGTATAAACTTGATTGCAAACTAGTTGTATACAAGCTATAATGTTTGATTGGTAAAGATATTTGTATGTTAACACATACTCGAAAAGTCAATTGAGTATGAATTAAAACATGACACAAATACATGTGCACGATTGTATGTCCATATGATTAAACAAATTAGTGATTTGTGAAATATGTGTGTATTGCATGAAGATAGACACGCAAGGTGATCGTCAATATCTAGACATTGCCGGAACATCGAGACAATAGCTTTTCTGGAGCGTACTGTGAGTTAACTTAGATATATAAATTCAATTATATGTGTTTCCGTATGGATTGAATGTTTAATATGAAATTATGTACAATTGATTGATAAATATCGGACTTAGATCTGAAGAGCTTCATAGAAGGCATGAGTATACTGAAATGAAAGCATGGCATATGAAAAGATGCATCTCTTCACATTAAAATACATGATCAGATAAAGGAGTTATGACCAGAGTGACCGGAGTGGGAAAAGAGCTTTGAGGTTAGGATTGTGAAAAAGAGTCTCAGGCTCAGATGACATGGACTCGGCATCCATAATGGATACTAGCCAAAAATGATCTCGGTGTCCACAGTAGATACGGGATAGTAAATTGAGTTGATAGGCACTTGGTCACAACCAAACAAAAATGAAAATAGGAAGCATATGTGCATTGGCATATGCATCCCTACATGTATCAAATGATTGAATTGAAATGTATTATTGAATTATTTTGAAATAGTGAATTATTGTTGAAGTAAATGGAGGATGTGTTGTGATATGCAATTCTAGCTTACATGATGTACTCATTGAAGTATGATGAAATATGACGTGGTATTCAATATTGGATGGTATGATATGTTAAAAAACCAGAATCAATAATAACAATACGTGATAGGGAACACAAATACTTACTTGTTGAAGATATGATTAACAAATTATGAAAACACCGCTCAAGCCAATACATCAATTCAATGGAATTCATGACGTTTTCTGAAAAAATGTAGCGAATTGGTTAGAATTTTCGTGAAATTTTTAAAATTTCACGAAAACTTCTCATTTCCCAAGATGTTTTATAATAACATCGTGGATTTGTCAGACATTTTGTGACATTTTAGCAAGAAAACGTCACAAAAAAAGAAACGTTGACATTTTTATAGAGAAAATGTCACAGAAGGCTGACCAATTGTTTTGAGTTTCTCTAAGAGCAAAATGACATCGTTTAGTTTAATGGCCAAACGATGTCGTTTTGGTTTTAACTATAGAGCCCCCCCTCCCCAACCGATGTCGCCCCCCTAAAAAAAGATGTCGCGTAAGGGTAAGTTAAGCTGTTCTGGTTTAGTGGAAAACGACGTCATCATTTTGGTTTTGTTAAAACCTAACTGATTATCTTCCCCCTCCAACTGACGTCGTCTCCCCTCCATCCTAAGAAAACGACGTCGTCTTAACTTCGGTGTTAACAAAAAAATGTCGAGGTAATTCATTTTTTGTCAATCTCGCCTGTTGCTGTCGCATTTTCCCTCTCTCTCGAGCCACCTTTGACCGTTGATTTGTGTTCTCATTGCTGACATTTGCGTAGGTTGTCGGAGTGCTGCTGTCTACCATTGTTTTGTCTTCTCGGAATGCTTCTGTGCTTTGGTGGAGGTAAGTTGTGTTTGACGATTTAATCTAGTTTTGAGAGTATTATTGCAATTGTTTCGATTATATGTGATGCATTTGGATTTACATTGTGTTATTGTAGTTAATTTGGATTTGCATGGTGATAAACATTCTGTCTTTGAAGTGTTTGACAAAAGTCATTCAATAGTTTTCTTAATGTGATTAAGCTTGTTTGAACAACTCGTGTAAAACATGTAGGATAACCAGTAGGTGTTTAAGTTGTTAAGTACAATGATTGATAGCTAAATTATATCTCCATATGAAAGCTAGTTATTACTTCAGGAACTGATTCTTCTCTCGATATAACTTATTATAGGTTTGCAACCCTTAGTAAAGATTTTAATTGAGGAGATGCGAACACCTAGGTACTTGAATGAAGTGATTCCAACTTCAAGCTTATAGTTTTATGTATCAAAAATTTTAATTGCAAGATAAGTAAATAGAGCTCTTGTCAAGGTTATATTCTAGACCTAATATTTTCGTGAATGAGATTAAGGATCTTTTCAAAATGTCAATTGACTCATTATCTATAACTCATAGTATTAGTAAATCATTAGCAAAAGCAAGTTTTGAGATTTGGAGTTCCTAACATCTATTTTGGTACTTAAAACTCAAATTCTTATTAATAAAGGGTAATGATTTTGTTCAATATTTTCATATCAATAGTAAAGAGAAATAGGGAAAAAGGTTCCCCTTACTTTATCCCTTATTTGCTTTGAATAAATCAGATGGCTCACCATTTATAATCACTATAAAGGTCATAGTAGTTAGGCATTTAGTAATCCATTCTAAAATAACCAAAAGCTTGGAGAGCATCCAATATGAATTCCCAACTAATTGTATCAAAAGCCTTAATGAAGTTAATTTTCATTACATAACTTTTAATGGATTTGTTGTTAAAGTGAACCCTAGAAAACTCTTGAGCTATGCAAACATTGTCTCTTATATTCCTACCTTTAACATATGCTCCCTAACAAGCATTTATGAAACTTTTGAGAGTTTTTTTTTACCCTCTTAGCTATTTTCTTGAAGATAAGTTATTAAATGACAATGTAACATGAAATTGACTTGTATTCCTTAAGATTTTCTAGATTAGGAACCTTAGGAATTAGGATAATAAATGTTTAGTTTAGTTTAGAAAAAGACATTTCACTTCAAAGAACTCTTAGACAGCATTGATGAATAGAGAATCAATAAAGCTCTAAGTGGACTGAATTTAGCACTAAAGTCATATAATCCTAGTGCTTTGTTATATTTGAATAAGAAAATAGAAGATCTAATCTCCTTTAGAGTAACTTTCCCGGTAAGTTCCAAAGCCTGTTGAGTGCAGATTGTTCCTCTCAGGGATGCTTGGACATTTTAGGGGAATTGATTTATCCTTGTAACTTCTTCCAAATAGGTTTGCAAAGTAACCTTAAGCCATTAATTTCATATTCTCCTAATCCTTTACCACTTTACAATTTAATGATTTCAAGCATAATATCTTGGCTATTCCTTCTCCCATTGATTATGTTTTGCAAGGCTTTGAAGAACATGATTGTTAAGATGGGATTTGACTATGTTTGTATAAAGAATAAAAGGCCAAAAGTTAATATAATGTGCAAGAATATGGATGAAGAATATATGCAAGCCTTACATACGATACAAATTTATTTTAAATTAAGACATTCCACGATTCTCATTGTTGCTGAAGATTATTTGATAGTACAAAATTTGATTACTAACAGATTGTGATACTTGTTTTGCAAATATGTGCAAACATG
>JANSVA010000002.1:40015372-40038196 GCA_025504915.1 Erythroxylum reticulatum | reverse complement strand
TATTATTATTATTATTATTATTATTATTATTATTATTATTATTATTAGTATTAGTATTAGTATTAGTATTAGTATTATTCGATATAGAAAGCAGGGATATGTTGGTTTTCAAAATTTAGATAAACGATGCTTTCTGATTTCTGTAAAACTTTTGTGGTTTTTTTATTTTCAAAAACAAAAAATTGGAACATAGTAAGTCAAACACATTTTACTTACTTGTTTTTCTTTTTACAAAAATGACAACAGAAATGAAAAAAAATAGAAACAAACAGCCCCTAAACCTACAACTATGACAGTGGTAAGTCTAGATCGATTCCACAAAGAGTGTGTGTAAAGCTTTTGAAATGAAATTAATCGTTGTTTAGGTTTAAGGGGGATTTTTGGTTGATTTTCTAATAAGAAAATAAGACAAAACTAAACTAATAAAAACAAATTAAAGAAAACATGCAAAAATAATGAAAGTGATGTATTCATTAGAAATTCGATTCTTTGGTTCAATATCAACCTATACCCAATTAAACATATTTCATTGATTTGTTATTCTTTTACTTCTCCTTGAACTATTGGTCGTAGGTTAACAACAAGTTCTATTAACCATGATTTAAAGGTTGGAGAAGTTATATTTGCATGATCAATTATATGGATAAATGAAAACTACTCCTTTATTTAGGTATTTCGGTGTATTTATTTTCTCCATTTAGTTTATTTCTTATCTTTATTTGGTCTTATTTTCATTTTTATTTTTTCTACTACAAAATAAAAATTGTATTTTATTTTGTTGTTTGATAAAAAGAATTGAATACCCTCAACGTCTGTGGATGTGATTCTACTCACCATTATTTTATCTTTAGAATAGTTCTTTATTCATTTGTTTTTGCCTCAATACTTTTGTTCTTTTGAAAAACTGAATGTGTTGACCATTCACTAAAATACTAAAGGAAGTTGTTGTAATATATTATTCAATCTATTTGATAAACTACTGTGAAATGCCAAAGCCTCCATAGTTTGGAAGAGGAATACCATACTAATTGATTTAAAGGCTTTATAAAATTCAATTCTAAGTAACTTAACGCTTAGCTTTCTATAATAATTCGTGAATAGTTGTTAAGCAATTAAGTTTTAATCACTTATATTGTTTCTTTGGACGAATGTTTTTTCAGACTTGGATTAATTAAGGATTTTAAGATCTTAAATTTAAAATCTAACATCTTAGAAACGATCTTATACAATATATTGTAGTAAAATATTGGCCTAAGTTTTTGCAAAATTGTAGGATTAGGAATTTTAAAGATGAATTAAATAAAGGTTTTGATGATCTTTTTAAGCATATTAGCCTCGGGGAGATTTATATGATTGCAAAGGACATTGTGTTTCCTATTATGATCCATAATTTTTTAAAAGGAAAGCATTTCAACCTATTTAGTTTAAGGACTTTATTTGCATCTAAACTAAGCAATGATTTATCTATGTCAAGTCATTGAAAGTTTTAATGAGATAATCAAATTGCTTTCGATTAGTTGAGAGAGTTATGGAGTTGATCTCCTACAAAGTAGAAAAGCAGATGTTAGATTTTCCTAAAGTATTATTAGAATAGGTGAAATCTACGCAATTTAGATGTTCCTAGGCTGTGTGAATAACCCCTGAAAAATCTATCAAGGACTAGGACCTAATTCTATTAGAGTTGCTCCTAATTAAAATAGAATTATGAAAGAATTTAATATTTCTATCTCCCTTCTTAAGCCACTAAATTCTAGATTTTTGTTTTAATAAGAAGTTAAAGACTGTAAGATCCATTATATAATTAGGCAATGATCCTTTCTCAAACTACATAAGTGCATCATTTTCTATATTTGAGTAAAGGTCACCATGAATCCATTTAGGAGAATTTGTGGTGGCCAAACTGGTTTCTTTCATATTGATAAATCTAGATTTTTAAGCTCTTCTTTAATGGACCTAAATTTCCTCACGTATATGGAAGTCCCAAGCTCTATTATAAAAAAATTCAGCCATCTTATAATTGATTCCTATAATTTTATAAGATAGTTACTAAATTTAAGGGAGAATTTTGGATAGAACTATATAAGGAAATGATTTGAGCGAAGTAAATTGTTGAAATCGGATCATCCATTAGGAAGACAATCAACTTAAATTAACTTTGTTTTTTTTTACGTGAGATGTTGGCCATCATAATGCACATTTAAGAGTCCCATATGAGTGATGCATTTCGATATCCTCTTTTTTATATTTCATAAAGTTTTTATGGTCATTAATATCATCTGAGAAGAAATTACTATTAAAGTCTCTCAATACAAGCAAAGGAATAGAAATAAACTTTTTCTAGAGATATGATATTCTCCCAAAGCTCTTTCGTTCAAGAAGAAAACTTTGGAGAATTAAAAAAAAAAAGAAATATTTACTATGGTGAAGGAAGGATTTAGAGTTAACTTGAGATGGTTGAACTGGTTTACGAAATAAATGTGAAAAATTAAAACTGAGTTAGGGATATAAGTCACTATATTATTTTTATTAAAGTAAGTTTGGTAACTATTAAGAGCTACTAGATATTAGCATCAAGATGCATGCTGAGCCATCAAATATCGTTTCATCTTTTAGTGTTATTTTAACTAATTATAAATATTTGAATCTTTTGGTTATATTTGACTAGAAAAGTTAACATATCTTCAAACAAATCCACTAACCAATAGTATGACTTATCATATTTTATATCTAAACTAAGAGACGTATTTCACATAACGTTTATATCAAATATAGATATCTTATGAACAGGCCATTAGATAGAATAGAGTTCCTGCCTATTGGATGTCTTTACCATGATCCTGATTAACAAGAATGGTGAGGTCATGGTGGCCTCTGCTGGCTTTCTACAGCCCAAACTTTTCCAGAGGATGTCCAAATAAGACTTTGAAAGTAACAAAAGCACTATTGCAAACAAAGTAATAAGGACTTTTAACATACAGATAGTAGGTAAGGGTGAAATGTAGGAAAGAAAAAGTTTTAAAAAGAAGTAAATTGAAAAATTAGCTGGGCGGTATTTTCTGGTAACTCATATTTTAAGGTTCAGACCTAACCTATTAACTTCGAACCGTGTTGGACGCTTTTGCCAAGGCCATGGAACGTAGTCTTGGTAATTGCAGAACATTGTTGATCCGAGACCACTGCCAACTTCCAAGATTTTCTAGGACACCTAGTTACAACCAAGACCAATTTGTACAGCCTTAACAGACAGCCCAAATTTTTAAGAAGTTCGGACGTGACCTCACCCAATCATTTTGTGCTGGACCGTCTATGAATTAGGACTTCCCTTTGGGCCAAGAATATATTGACCTGGTAGCACCATATTTGCATTGGTGAATTTGTCGTGCATGTTAAAAGTTTGATTCATATTTTGAGGTGGGAAAAGATTAGTTCATACTCTTGCGTTCTTTGCGGAACACAAGAGCACTTTTTCTAATATGCCGGAAAGCAGTGGAAATTCGTGATTTACTTGGTGCATTATTGAATCGCAAAGGTCAGATGATGATGTTGCATCAGTTCTCGACTTGTTCAGATTCGAGAAGGAGAAATGATTACAAATGACAGAACAGTGGTAGGACTTGGTCGAACTTTAATTTCGGCTACAAGACTTGGTGGGTCAATTCTTGTTAGAACACAAATTCCCGTCATTTTTGTTTATCTCTTCCTAGATAACTTTTTAATTTAATAATTCTCACCGATTTTGCTTTTACTTTTTAGTAAAAACTGTGAATGTCCTAAATTGCTTCTTCTTGAAAACAAAAATACCTGAAAATAAAAGAATTAAAATTAATTTCTATAAAATGTTTTCACTTAAATAATTAGTTAAATATTCATTTTCTTAAAAATACTAATTTATGTATATTCAAATACATTTCCAGTGTCAGTAGTAATTTATCCTTGATTCTAGCATCTAATAGCCAACTAATTACTATGATTGTGTAAATAGATTCAATAAAATTAGGGATTTCTTGGTTATTTAGTTTTGCTCATTGTATATAAATATCCCCTTATACATTTGATGATATACACAAAAATACAAAAATCTTTTTATAGCTCTTCCTTTCTTTTTGTTTCTACATGATATCACAACCTCCGTTGTAAAAATGAGTCAAAAATTCTGGTGTCATGTCAAATTTTCTCTTGCAGCCTTTTGTACTCATATTCTAGGCTTTTCAATTTAATTTGATCCTAAAACAACTTACCATATGCCAAATTGTTCCTCTGCTCGAGTAGATCACAATGGTATAAAGAACAACCCCCAAAGCCCTCACACATCCTCACGCGACCTTAAAAGTCACTACACTTAGAAAAATTCTAACTGAAAATATCATAAAGAAATAGATGTTAACTTAAGGTTTATTATTAATAATTTTGATTATAACTATATAATATTTCCAAATTCAAATTGGATTTATATCCTTGCATAGGCAATGATATAATTCTTAAAAGGAAATAAAATCATATGAATAATGTTTCTTTTCTTGCAAGAACCTTCTTAATGATCTCACCTTATTATAAATGATTCTACAATATCAGGAAAAATTCTGCTAATTATATATTTCATCAACTCTAAGACATTGTCATATTTATTTTTTTTAATGTCTGAATATTGGAAGATTTTAGCAGAGATAATATCAAAGATTCGTTAAACACAAAGTCAACTTAGAATCGAAATGAAGCAACGACTAGTTGAAGAAAATGTCTATTTAAGAAAGAGCCACTGCAATTGCGAATGAGAAGTTAAGAAGCTAGATTTTTTAAATACATCAAAGGCATAAATACTCTTGAAAGTCATATCTTTATCAAATTTCTTGTGCCTTAGAAAGTGAAAATTCTTCTTAAGAGAAATCATTGAAGCCCATATTGAGCAAATCACTTTTTTCATTTGCTGAGAGCTTATAGAGGCTAGTTAAATACTACTAGTGTGAAAGGTTGAAAAATCTTGAAAAATATGTACTTATGAACTTGAAGAGGCTCATCAAATTACTACTTAAAATTTTAGTGAAACACTTAAGTTGGATACTTAGGGACTGGACGTAGGCTTGGTTATAAGCTAAACTAGTATAAGTCGACTGTGTCATTCTTTCTCTCTTCTTAACTTTAAATTTTTGTAGTATAGTGTTTATGTCTTTTATTTGCAAAAGGCACCTTCATTTTTATAACAGGCCCTTTCTATTTTCAACTTATAAGATATTCTTTTTAGTTTTAACAGATGCCTTCTATATTAAAGTGCTTTAATATGATTTATCATTTAGCAGGCTCCTATAGTTTAATAGGCTCCTATCGTTTAATAGACTCCTGTCATTTAATAGGCTTTTATCATCTAACAGGTTTTTTTCATTTTGAGCGCTAGCAAGCTCCTATCGATTAAATAGTCTCCTTTCATTTTCAACATTAACAGGATCCTTTTGAAAGTTTATAAGACCCTTTATTTATAAATTTATTTTGTTTAGCAGGATCTTATCAATTTGAAAGTACCTTGAAATTTTTTTTAACACACAATTCACCCCCTTCTCTTGCATGTGTTTGCTTTATCATTTGGTATTAGAGTGAGGTTTCATATTTATTGTGTTTTACAACATGTGATAGATTATGAAAAAAAAATTAAGAAACCTTAAAGGACAATCCGTATCAAAGCCTCTTTATTTCAATGGAAACAATTATTCTTATTGGAAAGAGAGTATGAACATCTATCTTCAATTTGTACATATTGAGATCTGGTAAGCTATCAAAGCTATAACCACACTTCCCATTACTAATGACGTAGAATTATAGACTGATGCTAATAGAAGAAATGAAGAGATAAACACTAAATGTAAAACATACTATGATATATGCACTATCTCCAGAAAAGTATGAAAAGATATCCTACTGCTCTACAGCAAAGGAAATGTGGGACAAACTTCAAGTCACCTTTGAAAGAACAAATGAGGACTTTGAAAACTTTGAAGAAGAAAAGGTCAGCAACTTATGTCTTATGGATGAATTAAGAGATGATGAGGTATATTATTCTGACTCTGATATTAAAGTTGATGAATTAAGAAATGCATATCATGAATCGTATGATCAATATAAAAAATTAATTGTGAAGTATTTCAAAGAGGTTGAGAAATCTAAGAACAATGTTGCATCCTTAAAAAGTAAGATTAAATCATTAGAGCCTGTGAACGAGAATTTGTTGTCGAAGAATATGTCTCATGAGATTGATTATAAGCAAAAGGTTTCTAAAAAGGAAGTTTTGGAAGAAAGAGTAGCTAATTTAGAAAATGCATTGCTTGAGAATGATTTGGATAAGGTGAGTCAGTTAGAAGTAAAAGTTGCTGCTCTAGAACTTGAAAAAGAGAAATTTACTGGAAGAGTCATATCTCTAGAAAAAGATCTTGCTAATTTTGTTAATAGAAGGAATAATCTTGATGCATTACTTAATAATGGTAAAGGTATTTTTGATAAGGCTAGAATAGGTTATAATGAAAATAATAATATTAGGCTATATAAGAATTTCTTTGTTAAATCCAACAATAGCTATAATCAAAACAGTAAGAACCTGACACATGGTAGAAATAATGGCAATTCTCATTCATCTGTTTTATATTTCTAATGGTAGACATGGTCACATTAGTCAGTCTTGTAACTTTCATAAAATGGAGAAATTATCTCAAATGTATCTTTGGAAAGCAAAAGGTTAAGCTACTAACCTAGAAGGATCCAACAAAATTTGGGTACTTAAAATGAGATAATTCTTTCTACAGATAAGCTTCAAAATGGAGACAAGAGAAAATCAGTGGACAGTTGATCGTAGCTATCCAAGATACATGATTGGTGAAATATCACATTTCAACTACATTGAAAGGAAAGACGAAGGTAATGTTCTTTTTTTCAAACAACAAAGGCAAAAGTCACAAGAATTAGTAAAATTTGTGACTTTAACTCTACTTCTATTGATAATGTTCTTTATCTTGATAGATTGTAACATCACTTGTTAGGTGTAAAGATATGTCTTCACAAAATGTCAAGTGTTTTGTTTCGTAAAGAACAGGATTCTTTTATCTAGCACAGAAGATTGGGACATATTAGCATGAACATTCTATCAAAATTGTCCAAAAATGAGTTAGTAAGAGGACTATCAACTTTGAAGTTTGAAAGCAATCAGGTTCCTAAGGCTTATTTAAAAGGTAAACAAGTTAGAAGCAACTTTCCTCTAAAAATATTGTATCTATTAACCAACCGCTTAAACTTGTGCATATGGATTTATTTGGTCCCACTAGGACTCATAGTTTTTGTGGTAAACATTACAGTTTTATTTTAGTAGATGATTATTCCATATTTACATGGGTTTATTTTTGATCAAATAAGGATGATGCTTTTGAAGTTTTTGAGCAATTTTGCAGAAAAATTCAGATCGAAAAATGATACTACATTACTTCAATTCAAAGCGATTATAAAGGAGAATTTGATAACAAAAAGTTTGAAGATCTCTATGATAATAATGGTATGACTCACAATTTTTCATACCCAAAGACTTCTCAATAAAATGGAGTAGTTGAAAGAAAGAACAGGACTCTCGTTGATATGGCCAAAACAATGCTATGTGAAAGTAGTCTACCTCATGGTTACTGGACAGAAACTGTGTCAACTACCTGTTACATTTTTAACAGGTGCCTTATAAGACTTATTATGAAAAAGAACCCTTATGAGTTGTAAAATGAAGAAAACTAAATGTCGCTTACTTTCAAGCATTTGGTTGTAAGTGCTTCATTCCAAATAATGGAAAAGATAATCTTGGAAATTTCGATGCAAGATCAGATGAAGTCATCTTTCTGGGCTACAGTACCACTAGTAAAGGATTTATAGTTTACAACAACATAACAAAGAAGATAGAAGAATCAATACGTATAGTATTTGATGAAGTACTACCATCAACATCAACAACTAATTTAGATGATAAAGAGTATCCCTTGGCTCCTAAAAATACGTCGTAGGATTTAATAACACCTAGAGTACCTTCAGAATTACATGATCAAGAAGGTACTTCTGAAGCCAGGATAGAGAAGGCTTCATCCTCTTAGTAGGAGCCTATACAATAAAGAAAATCAAGAGAATGAGAGGTCTTGATACATATTAGTATATTCTAGGAGACTACTCTGAAAGTCTAAGAATCAAATCATCCTTCAAGGATAACCTTGTTGCCCTCATCTCATAATTAGAACCAAAGACTGTTGAAGAGGTTTTTACTAATGAAAATTGGGTTTCAATAATGAAAGACGAACTGAATCAGTTTGACAAAAAAAAGTTTGGAATCTAGTACCTCGTCTATAAAGCAAGTTAGTCATTGGAACTCGTTGGACATTTCAAAACAAACTAGACAAAAATGGTAAGGTGGTAAGAAACAAAGCTAGACTTGTGGCTTAAGGTTATAATCAATAGGAAGGTATTGATTTTAATGAAACTTATGCATTTGTTGCTAGACTAGAATCGATTAGAATTTTACTTGCCTCACAGGTTATAGAAACTTCAAATTGTTCCAAATGGATTTCAAAAGTGCCTTCTTAAATGGATATATTAAGGAAGAAGCGTTTGCTAAGCAGCCACTAGGCTTTGAAGATGAAAACCATCCTGACTATGTGATGAAGTTGACTAAAGCTCTGTATGGTCTAAAATAGGCCGCTCTAGCATGGTATGATAGGTTAAGCAGTTTTATGCTTGAGAATAAATTTAAAAGAGGAAAGGTAGATAAAATCTTATTTATTAAGAAAAAGGAGAATGATTTAATCATAATGCAAATATATATTGATGACATAATATTTGATTCCACTAATCAATCTTTCTGTGAAGAATTCCCAGCATTAATGTAGGAAGAGTTTGAAATAAGCATGAAGGGAGAATTATCTTTCTTTGTCGGATTACAAATCAAACAAATAAAAAAGGGATCTTCATTAGCCAAAACAAATACAAAAAGGAACTCATCAAGAAATACCACTTCGAAAATGCCAAACCTATGGGTACTCCTATGTACGTTAGCATTAAACTTGATAAGGATGAAAAAGGCAAGGCTACAGATGAGACAAAGTAAAGAGGAATGGTTGGGTCATTACTATATCTTACAAGGTCAAGACCAGATATTATGCTTAGTGTGTGCCTTTGTGCACGTTTTCAATCAAATCCAAAAGAAAGCCACCTTTAAGCAGTTAAAAGGATATTTCGATATTTTCACAGAACTATAGATTTTGGACTATGATATCTAAAAACTGATTCTTTTAACACAGTTCGCTATTGTGATGCAGATTATGCAAGTGATAAAGTCGACCGAAAAAGAACAAGTGATCATTATTGATTTCTAAGAGAATGTCTAGTTTATTAGTCCTGTAAGAAACAAAATTGCACAGCTTTTTCAACAACTAAAGCAGAATATACAGGAGCGACCAACTTTCGTGCTCAAATATTATGGATGAAGCATCAACTCCATGATTTCTCTCTGAACTTTAATCTTATTCCCATATTATGTGATACTAATAGTGTAATCAATCTTTTAAAAAATCATATGCATCATTTTAGGACTAAGTATATAGAAATCAAGCGTCATGTTCTTAGAGATCATGTTTTAGAAGGAACCATTGATCTTTTGCATGTTGATATTGAAACTAAAGTAGTTTATATATTTACTAAGCCACTTTCTAAAGATAGATTCTGTTCATTAAGAAAAGAGCTTGGTATGTGTAGATTATCTTAAATATAATTACGTTTGAATATATTATACTACTATTGTTTGTAGGTATTAGCAGGCTCTTTCTAAAAAGAAGGCCCCTATTAGGTTAAATTAGTTCTTTTTGATAATGACAAAGGGGGAGAGTTTATATATTTTGCTTTGCATAATTGAAATTTAAATATATTACAAGCTATCTTACATATTTGTGGTATTTTTGACTATTTAGTTCTTTTCCCTATACTTTTTGATAATGAAAAAAGGGGAGAGTTAATAATATACTTGCTTTTGATGTGATATATTTTACTTTTGATATGATATACGTGCTTTTGATGTGATATATTTTGCTAACTGTTGAAAGATTGTTGAATTGAATATGTGAAGTTCATCTCAGTTATCTTATAAACGATAGGCTCCTTTCTTTAGAGGTCGTAAGAAAGGCTCCTAATCATAACTGAGAGTAAGAACTTATAAAGCATACATGTATCTTTCGAAATCCTTTATCATTATTGAAACTTTGAAAATATATCTGCTATTGCTTGTTATCATCAAAAAGGGGGAGATTGTTTACCTAAGGTATAATAAGTTTGCTCAAGGTTTATTAGTAATGATTTTGATGATAACTACATAATATTTCAAAATTCAAATTGGATTTAAATCCTTGCATAGGCAACGATATAATTCTTAAAAGGAAATATAATCATATGAATAATGCTTCGTTTCTTGCAGGAATTTTTTTAATGATCTTACCTTATTAGAAATGATTCTACAATATCTAGAAGGATCTTGCTAATCATATATTTCGTCAATCATGTAGCACCTCACTCTTGCAAGACACGTACCTGACATCATGAGTGATATCAGGGTTGGAGCCCTACGAGGGTGGCATGCTACACACACTCAGTCAGTAAAATCTCATTACAAAATCTTTTCTTTTCATTTAAAAAAATGCTCATTTTTGTGGAAAATTAATAATCAATTTAGGTCCGTTTCAAACATAAACTTTTTCAATCACATTTATAATAATTGCACTCAAAATCAATTTCATTTACAACCTTTTACTTTTTGGAAAGTTATTACAAAATAGATTTGATCAATAAACATGATACAAAAATCTCAAAATACATTCTTTTATACAAAAATTAATGAAAACAATTATGCAGACTCGACTGATCCTGACCTCTATCTCTGACTTCATGCAGTAGGTATACTCCCGTTTGACTAACGAGGTATTCTTCTGAGCCCTGAAAATTATTTGCAAATTTTAGGTGAGTTTTGCGAACTCAATGAGGTAACCATCATCGATGGTTCACTCAATTCATACAACACATCATTTCATTATAACACATATTCACATTTTCACTTAAGCATAAGCAATTTTGCATTTCAATCAATCAAACATACTTAAACACATGCATATGGAATGCTCATAAGACTCTTTTCCAATTATTACATTGTTGTGACCGAGTGCGTAAACTATTTTATATCCATTTTGGATACTGGGATCATTGATAAACTGTCTCGTGTCTATTTTGAATATCGAGCTCATTAATAAATGTCCCTTATCCGATAGGGATATAGGATTCATTTTACATAGTAAGCCTTAAGCTCTTAATCACTTTATGAGCTCAAGGCTCTTTTCACACTTTGAGCTTTAAGCTCTGATAGGTGGCTACTTAGGTCACAACTGCCATTATCTGATTGCGCATTCATGTATGGAATGCATCTAACACAATCAATCACATTATGAAGCACATAGTTCGTCACATTCATGTACAAGCAACACTTTAATGTCAAATACCCATATTACAATCATCGAACCTCCTGTCAGGAAATTAACATAATCAATCACATTTATATTCTTATTCACAACATAATTTAAGGCAAACAATTGATTGAGAAAAACCGTCTAGGTTACTCACAAGTTACTCTCAAAGCTAATGACTAGAAGTTCCGGCAACGTCTGGTGGTTGACGTTCTAGTTGTTTCTCTATATCAAACATCATACACTTATATCACAATTTGTACAATCATAAGTGTTTAATAATGCATATGTTTGAAATGAAATATATACAATGAATATTCATGAAAATCCTACTATCATTCCATCAATTTCATCACAAAATCATTCTCATATCAAAATTCATCTAAATATAACTTATACTTAGGTTTATGCCTCACTAAAATCATTAAAATCACAATTCATTTCTCATTAACTTACTTTCAGATTTTTTTTAGACACATTTTCGTGTCTACTGTTCACGTTCAATCAAAAGGTGAAATTGATGTAATTTGGTCATACTATTTTTTACAGAAGTGTTCCCCTATGTCTCATGTTTATATTGACACCAAAATCACTCAATTTGGTTTAGTAATTTGGAAGATATGCCTAAAACATTTTCAGACTGCTCTTATCCAAAATAGTATACTATGCACAACTTCCTTCTATAAATTAAATATCTTAGAGACTGAATCACAATTTGATTTCTTATATGATTTATAAGCCTATATCTCTAGTTTACTCCAAATTAAAAAATCATCTCATTTAGAATCCTATAGATCTAGATATATTTAAAATACTGAAGTGTGTTCAGCAAGATATTCCTATTTCCGTTGTTTCAACAAGTTCCACACTTTCATTTGATCAATCGTTTTCAAATCAATTCAGAATATTACAAAGTTTTGTGGAGGGATAGAACAATGTGTTGGAAATCTATTGGCTTAAGAATCAGGTCATTTAGAGGTCAGACGACAAAGTTATGATCAAACGAGTGGAACATGTTTAGGTAAGGGGGAAAGATCGGCGTGGTCATGATCGTCCAAATGCACGATCACTACCTGCGTGTGTGTCCACGAAGTTGCGATCACGTAACATTCACGCAATGTCCGCAGAGTCATGATCGCGACCTGCCCTTCCTGTTTTTCTTCTTCCAACCTGTATTGGTAAAATGGGAATAAATTTCACTATAATTATCAGATTAAGGTCATTCAAAGACGGTTTCGAAGAGCACTTCTAGACCTACAACTTCTATGAAGACCACAAAAAGATATTTTACTTCTAAAAGGTTAAAATTTCATATCAATGCTGCTGTCCTGAATGTCCATCCCATTCAATATCACAAACTTCTAATAATCATATCTCTCAACTCCAATGTCCAAAAAATTCATACTTTATATCAATGGAACACTAAAAGAAAGATATACAACTTTCATGAAGACAATTTTATCAAAATCTACCTAAATCAATATAGTTAAAACACAGAAGTTCAAAACTAGATTTTTCCTCTCTTATCTCATTTCTGTGCTTCATTTCCAGCAAACTTCTCTCACTTGTTTTTCATCACTAATTCAACACTTCAATTTTTTTATCTTTCTACTCCATTTTATTCAACTCATTCACCACAAATTCACACTACCCTTAACTATGCAAATTTAGTAAAAAAATCTCAAAATCCTCAAAAACAGATATTAGTTATGCAACTCTTTATTTTTTACATTTCACATTCTCTGTTTTTCAACTTTTTTACACATTCTCTATTTTTCCTCTCAACTTTCATTTATATACTCATTCCCATCTCAGACTATCATTTTACAACTACTCTTCAACTCAAAAATTATTTTCTTGATCATCTCTAAAGCACTCACCTACAAACGTATACACATACATATATATACATGCACAGTGAAGAGAAATAGAGCATGTATCAGCATATCACCTTTTTATACTATAATTTTCTAAACTAATCCCATACACCATTTTATTACTCTTTCTAACTCCAAAAATCATTTCTACATTACCTGATCACTAATTAAACTAATCCCATACACCATTTTATTACTCTTTCTAACTCCAAAAATCATTTCTACATTACTTGATCACTAATTAACTATCAAATGCTAAATAACACTATATCCATATTTTCCCATCCTATTTACACAGTGTTCATAAAGATGTATGTAAATGTCATGTTCATGCAAATGGTAGTAATTTCATCAAATTTATTTCATAAATCCACAACTCTAAGGGATTTACTCAATACTTGTTAAAAGTTCCAAGATCTTCAACTATCCCAAAACCCTAAACTCTATGCAATTCACGTACACCACTATATAAATTGACCAGCTTTGATTTTTCTTAGGGTAGATAAAACAAATAGTAGTGTGGAAGTGGTGTGGGATAAGGAAGAGCAAAGAAATCTCTCGGAAGATATTTGATGAAAAATTCTGTGTATTAGAGGAAACTTGAAGAAGATGGCTACGAAGAAGATATTTTAAAGACAAGACAAATAGTGACTTTGTGTTTCAAAGTTAAAAGAAACGTAGTTTTAAAACTTGGCTTGGCAAGTGACACTTGTCACTTGCCCATTTGTCCAATTGCTAAGGCTTTAACTAGGTTCTCACTTAACTAGTTCAATCAAACTCCAAACTTTACTCCAATTGTCCTTAATTTTCCAATGACATTTTCTCAAAAATTCTAAAGTCATTAATGAAATTTCTTCAATATTATTAAATTGTTATTTCTATTTCCATTAATCAATTTACTTGCCAAGCGACATTTTTCCTAATCCAATAATGCTTAATATTTTCAGAAAATTTTCTCAAAATTCACCAAAATTAAAAAATATACCAATTCTACTAACCAATAAAATGTCAATATAATAAATTTCAAAAATCTCAAAAATAACATAACTCAATCCAGTTATACTCGGAATTATCTATGAATGCATGTACAATTATTTTCATGTGCAAAATTTTACTATTCATGTGTATGTGTATGAAATTTTATGCATGAGCATGAAAAATTGCATTTCTAATATCTCATTGTCCTTTTCTTAATTACTAAAATCTAAGGCTCTAACCTTTAGTATAGGAACGGGATGTTACAAATCAACTATAAGAAATTGCCATATTTATTTCTTAACGTCTAAATATTAGAAGATTTTAGTAGAGATAATATCGAAGATTTATTAAACATAAAGTCAACTTAGAATCGAAATGAAGCAATAGCTAATTGAATAAAATGTCTATTTAAGAAAAAGCCACTGTAGTTGTGAACAAGAAGTTAAGAAGCTAGATTTTTTAAAGACATCAAAGGCATCAATGCTCTTAAAAGTCAAATCTTTATCAGATTTCTTGTGCCTTATAAAGTGAAAATTCTTCTTGAGAGAAACAATTGAAGATCATATCAAGCAAATCACCACTCCATTCAAAAGAATAAAGCAAGATTGAACTGGATAAGGGAAGGTGATGCCAACACTAAATTCTTTCATGCTTCAATAATGGCGAGACGTAACATCAACAAAATTATCAGTCTACAGGATAGTAATGGAAACATACACTCTAACCAAGATGCCCTGCTTAAGTTGGCAAGAAAATTTTTTTCACAACTAATGGGACCTAATGAGGTTGGGACATAGTCAGACAATATAAAAAGGATCCTAGTGGGAGCCATAAAACAAGAAAGTAAGACAACAATGATTTCTCCCTTGTCGTTACAAGATATACAATTAATAGTATCTGAATTACACTCTTCCAAAGCCCCAGGCCCAAATGGTTTTACAACTTGGTTCTTTCAATAGACTTAGGAAATCATGGGCTAATTGGTTGTTTAATTTGTGATGGAGTTCCTTTATACTTCCATAATGTTGCAAGAATTGAATAGTACATTTATTTGTCTAATGCCTAAGAGATAACATCCAATGAATATAGGGGATTTTTGGCCAATTTCGTGTTGCAACACAATATACAAAGGAACAGCAAAATTACTTGTAGAGAGATTGAAAGGTGTACTTAAGGAAACAATTGAAGTCACACAAGGAGCATTCATTCCTAGTTGGAATATTAGGGATAACATTCTCTTATTACAATAATTGGTGAAAGATTACTCTTTGGGGCATCAAATAAAGAGTTTTATGTTAAAGATCGATTTCTACAAAGCATTTGACACGGTTAACTGGAGCTTCATCAAATCCTTTTTAGAAATTATAGAGATGACGACTGCATTTGTTAATTGGCTAATGGAATGTATACGAACCACTTCCTTGAGTGTCTTGGTCAACAGTTTACCAATAAGTCGTTCAAAAACTATAAGGGTCTCCAAAAAGGAGATCCTCTTCCCCTATACATCTTTACTTTGGGAATAGAGGGCTTGTCTAGTCTCATTCCATCGCTTACAATGTCTAATGGTAACTTCAAATATCATCATCAATGTAATGATCTTCAACTCATGCGTCTAATCTTTATCTCATATTATTTTATGTTGTAGATTTAGCCTCAATGAATATGCTAATGTATTCTTTGTCAAATTTCTTGAAGTGGTTTAGTCTTTAGATAAATATGGAGAAAAGTTGTATAATTATTTCAGCTGATGTGCATAATGCTAGTGAACTTAACAGAGTTACGGGGATGAGTCTCTTCCCCCTATTATGAAATATTTAGGGGTGATCATATCTCCTTTTAAATTAAAGTTTGCTTATTGTATTTCGAATTTGGAGAAGATAAAAAGCAAAGCAAAACCGATTTCCATCCTACACAAGGATAATCACTCTAATTATGTCAGTATTGAGTAGCCTCCATAATCACTGGTTAGCTTATACGATTTTGCCTTGCAAGATTATCAAGGAAATTGATCATCTTCTTAAAGCATCTCTGTGGTATGGAATATGTTAATCAAGAAGAAATGCCAAAGTTAAGTTGTGTGACATCACACTTTTGAAAATGCAAGGAGGCTTAAGTATACAATCGTCTGTGTCAATACAAAAGGTATTACTTAGCAAAAAGTTATGGAGACTAGTTTTGAATAAAGAAGCTCTATGGACTAAATGGTTTCGTTAGGTTCACCTCTAACACCGTAACCTTTGGCAACTTGATGCCTCTGCAAATTTCTCCTAGTTAGTCAATGTGGTGTGAAGATGAGGAACTAGCTATACCCTCATATTAAACTTACAATTAATAAAAGGGGAAGCACTTGGGTGTGGTTTGACAATTGGTTATAAATTAGCCCTCTCGTAAACAACTCAGTTTATGCACACCTGCAAAATCGTCTGTCATTAGAAGTAAGAGTCTCAGATCTTGTTATCGATGTAACATCATGTTCCCACACTAAGGGTTAGAAACTTAGATTTCTGTAATTGAGAAAATAACAATGAGAGAGATTATGAAAATATATTTCATGCTTATGCATAATGTTAGCACTCATACATGTGAATTTGAATTTTTGCACACATTAAAATGACTGTACATGCGTTCATGACAATTACTGGGTATAATTGATCTATAAATCTGATTATAATTAGAATTGTGAATTATTTGTATTGAAAATTGATTTTTGAAAGTATAAGCAATGATTTAGAATTTTTGGTGAAATATAAACATTTTCTGAAATTTAAGGGTATTTTGGGACTAGGAAAATTGCCAAGTGGCAAAACGATTATTAAATGGTAGGAGAAATAAGAGTCGTGTGACGATGGAAATTTTTATATGTGACACTAAGATTTAATAACTTATTTCATTGAAAATTGGGAGACAATTCGAGTAGAAATTGGAGACAAAATAGACTAGTCATTAAAGTGGACCAAAAGACCATGAGAAAGTGACATGTGGTAAGTGACACATATCACTTGCCACACCGCTTGTTTTAAACCACTATATTCATTAAATGAAAGACCCACCTTTGGTCTTTCACTTGCTATTATCTCTTATTTTCGTTAGCTTCATTTCTTCATCTTCTTCATTTACTTCCTTCTTCACTCACGACATCCTACCCTTACCCTCTCATGTTGATGTTTGTTCAACTATTTCACCTTTCTTCTTTAAGATTGATTGTCTCCTTCTTCTTGTTGCTAAAAGACCCAACATAATCGACCTTAAAAAGGTGAAGATCGTGTATGTTGGAGGAGCTAGGGTTTCACGGTGATTTGAAGATTTGGAAGCTAAATCAAGTAAGTAGCTAGTTAAATATTAAAGGTTTTGTTAAATGAAGCATTTATGATGATTGTTAGAGTTTAAATGGCATATGATGGTGTTTTATGTATAATGAACGTGAGTGATGAAATGCTTAGGTAAATTTCTTTTTTTTTGTATATGTATGATGATTAATGATTTATAATTTGTTATAGAGATGTTTTGAGGTTGGATGATCTTCTTCATAAGGTTAGGATGAGTGCAAAAAATCAATAATGAATGGGTAAATTTTTATGTCCTGTTTTTGGGTTAATGATCAATTTGGATCATGCTTTATTAGTGAATGTTTTGGATTTGAAATGGAGATGAGAATGAGGAGCAAATGAAGTAGAAAAGGGTGATCTTTGTACAAGTATGTTAGGTGTAAAAATTTGGAAAAATTTAAAAATTATGGATTGGAAAATGTTCACTGAGTATGCTTTAGTTCTTTAGCCATATCCTTTTCCCTAGTTATTCAAATGAGATGATTCTTAATTTGAAGTAAAATTTAGACATATGGGTACATTTTCCGTGAAGAAGTCGAATTCAAATTCTGTTTATAAGAGTCTCAAAATATAACTTGAAGTTGAAAAACTAGGTATGCATCTGTGGAAGTTCGTCGTGGCAAACTTCTGAAATTTGCCACGATGACTTTGAAGGTTAGCTAGGATTTCTTTTGGGTAAAGTTCGTCGCGGCCAACTCTAGGTTTCACCGAAGCGAACTTGTGAAAATTATGCGAGAATTTGGTGAACTTTTCTCTACACTAAACATACTTTGGTATTTTGAGCATATCTTCTTCTGTCATTATCTAAATGGGTTCATTTTTAATTTTGAATAAACTAGAGACATAGGACTACAAATTATATGAAGACATAAAATTTTGAATCGGACTTTAAGAGTTTCAATTTTTGGGTGGAAGTTTAGTCTAGGGCACTGTCTAAAAATAAAAATAGTCCGAAAATATTTGGAGTATAACTTTCACAATACTGAATCAAATTGAATAACCTTGGTGTCATTAGAAACCTTAGAAATAGGGGAGCAATTTTATAGAATAAAGTATTCTCAAATTTCTCCATTCGTATTGTCTAAATGGTCAAGAATTGTAAACCTAAAAATTAATTTTTGGGAAAATTTTGGAATTTTCATAAATGAGTTATGAATTATGATTTTAATGGTTTTATAGGGATATAGACCATAAGTATACATGGTACTTATGTGAGTTGGTAATACAAATGTTTATGTGATGAGAATAATGGATAGATACCTGAGATTGTCATGAACATGTATTGTACATATTCTATATATACATGTTTGTATAAATGAATGTTTATAATCGTGCAAATATTAATGTGTGTATGCATTGTGAGTATTGCATAATTTTGATGTGTAGGATAAACATCTGTATTCAAATATTTTCAGATCATTGTAGCTAGTACTAATATGGAGTGTACTATGAGTAGACCTAGATTGTCTTACTTTATTGTTTGTTTGGTTATATTATGAATTTTATGATTATGAATGAGATGTAAGTGTGATTGTTTTGATTCCGGACAGTAGATGTCCGAGGAGTTTACTAAATGTAAAGATATTGAAGTGCTACTTGTATGTGAATTTGATGAAATAAGTGATACATGATTTGATTGTTAAACATCCGCATATGAAGGAAAAGTGATTCTCAACTTTAATGTTGGATGCCGGACTAAGGTCTGATGATATGTGAAAGTGAATAATTGATCGTATGCGATTAATGCATTTCATTACATGAATGTATGAAAGATAAAGACAATTGGGATCAGAGTAGCCACCGAAAAAGAGCTTAAAGCTCAGACTGTAAAAAAGAGCCAAAGGCTCATTATATAAAATGAGCCCGATATCTTTAATAGATACAAGACAGTTATCAATGAGCCCGGTATCCCCAATAAATATAGGACAGTTATCAATGAGCCCGATATCTACAATGGATATGGGACAGTTAGGCACTCGGTTACAATAAAGTAACAATGGAAAGTGAGTCTCATGTGCACTGCATATGCATGATATAAATGATTATAATGTGTTAAATATAAAAGGTGAAACGATGGATCAAGTATATATGATTTAATATGATTATCAAATAAATTATGTGAATTGTGTGTGATGTGACCAAGTGAGCCATTGAGGATAGTCACTCATTGATTTTGCAAAACTCATCCAAAATTTGCAATATTTTTTAGGCTTAGAAGAGTTACCCCGTTAGGCTAACGGGAGCACAGACACTACATTCAAGTAAGAGATAGAGATCGGGATCAGTTCACGTCTTCATTTGTGCTTTCTTATTTTTGTATCAATTTGTATATTTTGAAATTTTTGTATAATGTGAATATGAATATTTCAGTATGTAATAGCTTTTGAATTTGGAAATGTTCACAAATGAGATTGATCAAAGTGTAATAATAATAATTGTGTTTTCGAGGTTTATGTAATAAAAGTTTTGGCTCGATTTTGATTACCGATGTCCTCATATGCCTATATTGCTTTTAAAAAAAGAGATTTTATATTGAGTTCTGAGTGTTTGACTGTTCTAGCATGCCACTCTTACGAGATTCACACTTGGATATCACTCAAGATGTTGGGTATAGGTCTCGTAGGAGTGGGGTGCTATAATTTGGTATCAGAGCCCAGAATTAGTATCTTATATGGGCGTTTTCTGAAATATGTGTCATGATATATGCATTTTATACATGTCATAGTAGATAGTGGCAACTGACCCCTAGTTTGAGTCGCATATTAATGAGTCACAAGCATGAGCATGTGTTAAGAGTTTGGGTTGATAAAATTAATGAGAAGAGTGATGCTTATTCAGAATATGAGAAAACGAAGATTTGTGGATATCTAGAAATTAGAAATAGTATATGGATCGATATGATAGGTAGAGATTCACTACATTTGTATTTGTGGATGTATTATTGAGTATGACACCAAGATTTTACTATGGTGACATATCCCCAAATGTGATATAAATGTGAATGTATTGTCATGATTTGTTTAAGGAAAATAGGGATATAAGTAGAAATGAGGAGATTAAAGTGTACAAGCATAATGTAATGAGAACATAAATTTGTTATGATCTTAAGAGGATGAATTTAGAACTGAAATGGTTATGTGCTTATTGTGATAAGAGTTTATAATTTAGTATAAGAAAATGTTTGTGGAATTGAGACTAGAATTTCATAATGATTATGCATCAATAATTCTAAATTGATTGAGGATATATATATGGGAAAAGAAATAGACATAATTGACTTTACAAGAGATAAATGATGAGTAGTAAGGAGAAAGTTAGAAATGCATATAAGATAGGATTTTATGCAAGAATGAGAAAGAGATAAGCGAAAGCCCCCAAAGTTAAGTTAGTTTGTTATCATGAGTACGTATTTGATAATGAGATTATTATAACAAGTGAGAATATTGGGCACATATGTATTATATGTATGGGATAATATGGGAAGCAATCTAATACTTATTGAATGTTTTTATTCATAGTTCCCATAGTTCAAAGTCTAAGATGAATTAGAGTAATACATGAAAGTGCTAATAGTCCCCACAATCGTGGCATAGTCCCCACAATCGAGGACAGATACAAAAGAAGAATTGTTATCCTGAATCAAATGAGATTAAGGTATCCTGACTATAAATTATTAATTGGTGAATTGTCTTAAAAAGACACCCCTGGAAAAGATGGAATGATCTTGATGATATAGACCAAGGTATTAAAGTAAATGAATTACTTAATGCTTTACTGAGCCTTATCAAAAAGGATATTCTTATCATATAAGTTATGACAGAAATTAATCTCCTTGAGGTTACTAAGAATGTCTTATCAGTAATGATGATAACAATGAATTAATAAAGATTACATGAACAATATCGAGGATAGTAGCAAGAAATCTTTTTTCAAAGAAGAATTTCACCGAATTAGGTTACGCGGACCAGATAGTTTACTTTAAGAATGATTAATGAAAGAACAAATCAGAAACGAATCTGTAATGAATTATGAGTGAATATTGGAGTCCTAATCCTAATGGAGACTCAAGGATATGATGTAGAATATGCTACTGAGAGTGTATGCCTTTTTTTTGATGTAAAGTATCCAACTAAGTGAATGGATTCTTGAATTTGAGATGACATTAATTATAAGAGATACAAATCAGATCTGATGAATATGTTACCAACATAGGAAGTTAATATTGCAATTAAATTGAAATGTGTGGAGAAACCAGAACGAATGAACAGGAATTTTAATAAGTCAACATGAAATAAGAGGAAATTGAATGAATGGAGAAAATTATTTGAGAAAAAAAGTCAATTGGGAAATTGAAAATAATATGAGATAATATTACCTCATTTGAGGAATTAGTTACTTAAGGAATTACAAGAACTAATCATGGGCACAAGGAAATTTAGGTTATATCTGTTGGAGTTAATAATGCCCCGACAACATCATAGTATTGAAGAATAAAGTGTCTCCATTTTGTTTAGATTAATTAGTGACTATGATTATAGATGATAAATCGAATATGTTTGAAAAGTGGAGAAGAATATCTTGAATACTTGAGTAAATTTTATATATCATGAAAGTAGAAACAATTATATGCCAAGTTCAATAGGAGTAAATTTTAGCTTGATTAAATAAAATGTTGGGTCTTATAGTATCTGAACATGGCATATTGGGAGATCCAAGGAAATAGAGGTAATGAAGAAGTAAGAAACAAAAAAGAATATATGAGAGATTTAGAGTTCTTTAGAATCAATGGTATACGGGATACTCCAAGAAATTGTTAAGAGTTCTTACTAATCTTAGCCCTTTAACAAAAATGTTTGAGGAAAAACGTGCAAATCGTATGACTAATGAATGTAAAGAGAATTTTGAGGAATTATAACACTGATATTAATTATATCGGTTGGGTTTGGAGATTATGTAATATATAATGAAGTTTCACATTAGAGATTAAGATACAATTTGTTGCAACATTATAAAGTGACTTTGTATGCATAGAGACAATTAAAGACAATTAAAGTCTTATAAGTTGACTATTTGATACATGATTTAGAACTTACTGCAATAGTGATTGTTTTGAAAGTTTGGAGACATTATAAGTACAAAAAC
>JANSVA010000002.1:40003471-40015272 GCA_025504915.1 Erythroxylum reticulatum | reverse complement strand
GAGTTAGCTAAGAATATGTATGATGATTGGAGAAGAAACCATTAAGTTGTGAACCTTAATTTAGTTTATGTTTTTATTTTTTGAATTATAATGAACTTTGGTTCGCTTTCATTGTAACTGAATTGAGGCTTTTGTTTAATTTCTTTTTATATTGCTCACTTTCATTTATTATAACTGAATGTGATAACTTGCAATATAGTCTTCTTTATTTCCAAACAAGTTTCAAATAATGGTGATTAGTCGGTTATGGAAATGGTTTGGTTGCTTTGTTTGGGGAATGAAATTGCATGGTTCAGGTAAGATGTCAAGAATGTGGAATGCAGATGAAATAGAAGCATTAGTGACCTTTATGGAAGAGGCAGTTATAGCTGGTCACAGAGCTGATAAAGGGCAATTTAAGCCTGGTACCTTCCAACTTCTTGCTGAAAGGATGGTGGACAAGTTTCCTGATTATAGCATTGACAAGAGGCATGTTAAAAATAAGCACAAGAGGTTGAAGGAAAAATATCAAATAGCCTTTGACATGCTGAACTGTAGTGGGTTTGGTTGGAATGAAAGCAAGCAATATGTAGAGGTTGACAGCAAGCAAGTGCTGGATGAATGGACAAGGGTAAATGTTTTTTTTTTGCCTCTGGTTATTTTTAGGAGCATCCTCAAAATAATATGTTTATCATGCTAAAGTTGTCTGAATTTTTTTTCCAGAAACACCCCAACAAGTACTACACTCCTGGGAAGCCGTTCCCGATTTTTCCTAGACTTAAGTTTATCTTCAGAAGGGACAGAGCCACTGGCGCAGGAGCTTAAGATGCTGCAGATGTTGTAGCTCAACTGGAGATCGATGACATTGAAGGTGGTGCTCCAACACCTCCTATTGGCCCATCAGATCCACTGGGCCCATCGGCACTCCCACTGGAACAGCTTCTGCCTAGGGCACTGATTCTGTCTCATCTTTCAGCAACAAAGCAGGGCCTCGACAAAACAAAGGAAAAAAGGAAGATGAAGGATGTTGAAATTTTCGAAAGCCTTTCTGCCACATTTGCTCAGGCCATTAACGCTAGTCGTGAGAATGCTAAGATAATTGTTGATGCCATTAAAGGAGCTGAAAGTCCGAAGCTAGGTGAAAAGCTTAAGAAGTTAGGTTTCTCCACTACAGAAGTTGTTAGGGCTGTGAGGATTTTCTTATCGAATGCCCCTACTGAGAAACTTTTCTGGCATTTAACTGCAGACCAAAAATAGGCTTATGTTAGGAGCCTCTTATATGATGAAGACTAACTTTATCTATTAATCTTTTATGGCTTCATAATTTGTCTTCAAACAACTTATGTGATATTGAATGATGATATGACGAATTATTGACTTTGTTTGTACACTTGTGAATCCATGATGAATGGTTGGTTTATTAACTATTTAATGTTTGTAATTTATATACGTGTATGAATGATGAGTATATTATGCATTTTCAGGTACTTAACTATGGGCAGGTACAACTTTTATGTCGTATTTGTTGGACGTCAAGTAGGTATTTTTATATATTGGGATGATGTTAAATTAACAACTGAGGGCTTTCCTAATGCTAAATTCAAGGGGTATCGGACTTATGTTGAAGCAGAAAGTGCTTATGTCATGGATATTGATAAGCGGACTCGTCGGAATGAAGAAATTGTTCATACCGCCAATGAACTATCATTAATACTGAATCAATTTTCACTTCCAACAAATGACACAACAAAATGAAGTTGCTACTTTGAAAAAAAAAAAGGCATGGAATCAAGGATTTTTACTCATTGCCATTGGTTTTATTTTGGGTATTATTGTTAAGGACATTCTTAATAAAATATAAGGCTTGTATGTATCTTCAACCTATTATGTTATTAATTCTATGAATGCTTAGATGTTGTATTAACTTATTATGTATTAGAATTTCTAACTTGTAGGATGTTTTAAAACTTATTATGTAATTAATTTCATGAATGCTTACATGTTTTATTAAATTATTATGTTGTAGAATATCTAACTTGCAGGATTTTTTTAACCTCTTATGTAATTAATTCAATGAATACTTGCATGATATATATAAAATTATTATGTATTAAAATTTCTAACTTGTACGAATTTTGAAAACCTATTATGTAATTAATTTCATAAATACTTAAATATTTTACTACATTATTATGTACTATATCATCTAATTTGTACGATTTTTTAACCTATTATGTCATTAATTCAATGAATGATTAGATGTTTTATTAAATTATTATATATTACAATTTCTAAATCGTATTATTTTTTAAAACCTATAATGAAATATCTAACTTGTAGGAATTTGTTTTTCAATAACTCATTTCTTTTAATTTTTAAGTTTTCACATTTCACTAAATTTTTTGGTTTCTCAATTTATTTCATTGTAATTATAAAATTAAAAATACACTTAAAATAAATATTGATACAATTATATAATAATCAATAAATTACATATATCTACTCATATTATACTGTAGGGGCAATTTTGTCATTCACATTGGTTTTTTGTTCTGTTCACCGCAACCAAACACATTTCTGTCCTTAGGACGGGGACAATTTTTTCTGTTTTGTCCACCATAACTAAACACCTCACTGCCCCTAATTTTTGTTCTGTTTTATCTCCTCCTTTTTGTCTTGTTCCGTCTCTGTCCCCTAGAGACAGCAATCAAACACAACGATTATGTTGGGTACCGAATTGGAGTGGTTCGTTCTCTATTGCATCCTACTATTGCATATTCAGAAATGACACTACGTAGGTCCCTTGGTATCATCTAATATGGAAGACACAATGAATCCCAAAGCATCCTTTATTACCTGGTTGGCCATTAACAATAGGCTAAGGACTAAATATCGGTGGTTTAATACTTCAAATATTTGTTGTGTATTTTTCCAAAACACAGACGAGGACATAAATAATCTCTTCTTCAATTGTGTTTATTTCGAACCCATATCGAGTAGGATCCAATATAAGGTGGGAGTTATAGTTTTTGAACCATTCAAAAGATGGTAATGAAAACGCTGCACTCCTTGTAGTCGTGTTTGCCTCCACTATCAAGATGATCTAGGAAGAAAGGAACTGGAAAATGCACAATCTAGCTGAAGAAGATAAATATTTGCTAGGGGACAAACCACTCAATTGGATCTGTACTACTGTCTTGGCCAGAAAGGTTGTGAACACTTGATTACCTTTTTCTTGCAAATTAGATGGACAAGATGTATAACAAGTCTATCTTTATATTTTGTGATAGTTTAGCTATAGTAAAAACAATACCTTATTCGTTTCCTAAAAAAATACAACTTTATAATTACATCTTTAATAAATAATTTCAAAACAATTTTATGATCTGACCATCTCTCTCTATATATAAAAAAAAACACATAAGTATTAAAAGATTATGTGAACAATGCAACTAAAGAAATGTAGACGTCATTATAAACTACAAGAAAATCAAAATCACAGACAAATTTAAAGCCTCCCTTGTACGGGTTAATGAGTAATAAGCCTCATTCAACTTGCTTCTAACAATTTCTAGTATGAAATATAAAGAAGAGAAACATGTTTCTGATTTGTAGTTGGTAAAAATATTTAATTAATAACTAGTATTGAAGGTCAGAATCAAATATCAAAAACTATATACATGCATGTGAAACTTAATTTGAATGAAAAAAAATTTGTTTTACATAAATACATAAATTGTAGTTTAAAAGTAAAATTAACAATTTAATTTAAAATATATAGCAATTATTTTACATTATCTTTAAATATATATTTTATATTTAAATGTAATTTAATTAACAATTTATTTAAATAAGTTGAACTTAGGTTAGAAAATAATTTAAGAGTTGACTCTTTCTTTATATAATCTTTAAAATTAGAATTCTTTAACTTAAATCCTTACTTGAATGGAATGATATAATTCTTTTTCTGAAAAGTAGATCACTCTTACTCAGTAACTCAATTTGTAACTTAAAAATAAAAGGTAGTTAAATTACTTAACTTTATCGAATTAGTTATACCTGAAAAACTCAAAGGTTACAGGTATGCAATAAATGTGTTTCGCCACAGTTGCTTTGTACTGTTTCTGTCGTAACAACTATTAATTTTCTGGAATTAAAATGCAAACAGAAAAGTTAAACATAAAACAAATAAATCAACAATTGAAATTTGATAACAGAGTTCGATACATCTAATTTACGTATATAGGACTTTCACCCAACTTAATCAACTTTCACTATGATATAATAGTTTTACTCATAATTTTACTGAGCGAATATCACTTATATATCTCTTGATACTATTCGGCATTCGCTCTTACTCACATCTCATGAAAATATTTCACTCACAATGGCATGATAACTTCATAATAATCTCAATAGAAGATTTTTACAACAAAGAAAGATAAGCAAATGTAAAAATATAATCTGAAACAATAATAACATAAATCAAAGAAATACTTAGATATAAAAACACTCTTTTATATGTGCAGCTTCATTAACCAAATTTGTTGGAGGTTCTCGCAAAAAATTCTGCTGTGGATCTTTGAGAACTGTCACTGAACAATCCACACACAGTAACTTCAAAAACTTGTCAATTGGATATATGTTTCACCATAAAAAATATACCAAAATCACAGCTGAACACTCGACAAATTTTCTGCTCATTTTTTCCTAATAAAACCATGGAGTAGGGGACACACAGTTGCCAAAGATAGCAGAAAAAGAACCACTGAATCAACTGCATATCTATCTCAAATTGTTCTCGTGCGTATTCAATAAATCCTATCTTCTTTAAGATTTGATTTTAAGTAGGATTTCATTAAAATCCATCTTATCCTAGATAATGGAATCATATCCATCTTCTTACTTATTAAATATATCCAACTATAAATAATGCCCAAAATAATTAATTAAATATTTTAACAATTCGGTCAAGAATTAACGGTGCAGTGGGTCAAATAATGCAGTGCTGAAAGACAAAATAACATAAAAGCGAAATCAAGCCAGAACAACTTGTAGTCATAATTGACTTTGCTAACGGACAAATGACGACTTGATTAATTCATCTGTTCATAATCGACTGGGATCCTTGGGGCTTCTTACCCCAGCAATGCTGCTTTCTTTGACTTTCCGTCCTATCATTCTACATGCTGTGTCTATGCGCAAAGTGTTTTTTTTGCATTGAAACAGATGGTCCTAGTCTTCTCGGGATTTGCAGACATTTCTTGTAACGTAAACAAAAGTTCTCTCTACATTAAGTGATGACATTTTCATGGCATCGATGAGAAAAAGACACTGTATTCATCAAATTAGAGATGCTAATATTTCCAAAGAGTTCCAACTATAAATTTCTGCGGCTTCCTTAAGATGGACTTCATTCAATATGTTATGTATGACAAGTGGCAACTTCTGGTTGACTCGATGTATTATTAGCATATGAAACTGTAAAACATAATTGCAACTTTCACAAGTTAATAAGATGCATGGATTGATTCATTTTTATTATGAATGTTACCGGTATTAAGAATGCTATTTATAATTTTATTGAAAAAACTATGTAGAATAATTCTTTTCAATAATGTTCAATTTCTGGAAGGTGAATAAATACTTTTTTTCACCACAAAAACGTTTTTAAGAAAACTGAGTATTTGATTGTAAAATCCAAAAGTATTTTTTCTATAGAAATGACTTTTTGGAAGCAAAATAAAACTTTTTAATAAGCTCAAATTTAAAGCTTTTTAAGAAAGTACTTTTTCAGGTCAATTAATGAGTTTTTTTTTCTTTTTACCTTTATGTTTTACAAATAATTCTCATAATTTTCACAAATACATCTCCACGTTTATTTTAAAGTTTATATAATATTATATGACTTTTTATATATTTTAATATTTATTTTTGATATTAGTTTTACTTATATTATAATTTATATAAAAGAATTTGTTAGATATATTTTTATTTATATTTTATATGGTTTAAAATTATATAATAATTAATATATTGTGCTTTGCATATTGTTTAAAATATTTTAACTAATATTTATATGCATAAATTATTTTTATTATAAATAAAATATATTTAAAATTAAAAGTGCTTTTTATTTTTATATCGTCAAACAGTATATTTTATAAGACTCTTTTTAAAAAGCTCTTTTTCAGAGACAGTCAAAGAATCAACTGACTTTTTAGAAAAGTTTATTTTAGAAAAGCTCCAATAACATAAGCTCTACTAATATAAGCCCATTCAAACAGACATTTAATGCATTTAGTAAATGCCTATTGAAGTTTCAATCATGGTATAAAAATTTTAAAAGAGGTTGGTGAACTTATTTTAATGTTAACGTCGGTAACATAAGCTACTCTGATTTCATTATTTTTTTTAATTTTGAGGTTTTGACCTTTTCCCCCCAAGAAAAGAATGAATTAGCAGATGGGTTTCGTAATAGAAGATAAAGTTGAAAAGGTTAAAAACAGACTCCCCTTGTCGTAGTGGTTTTGTCAAAAGCCAAAGAAAATAATCAGAACTAAGTGACATTCTTGATCAATCCAATTGTCCTTTTAACCCAGATAGGATGACCGAGTACGAGCGAGCAGTGACCGGTGAGTACCCAGTTCCCGTCAATGCATGCTCAATTATTTAAGATAAGAGCTCGGAAAAGTTGGGATCAGTAGTAGTACCAATGTTAAATTTAAGATGGGATTGTTAAATTTTCAACAGTTGATCTGTACGACGGCGTGCGTACGTTATTCTTGATAGACTGTAATGTAATGGAAATGGATATGATACAATAAAGGAATTGAGAAATCACGTACTGAATATATGGCGTTATACATTGTAAAAATAGCAAGGTAAACATATATGGTCCTGTGAAATATTGATTATACTATATTTTCTAATCCAATTTTGAGTATTGTTATGAGTGAATTGTCCTCATCTCTAAGGTGACAACTTTACGTTATCAATGCGAAAAAGAAGAACACAATTTCTTTTGAAACAGTCGAAATCACTTTGAATAAGACCTGATAATTGTACCTGGTGATCATCCCAGCGTAGAAATTGAACCAATTCCTTGTTTGCAACGTTATTAATTTAATACTCGTACCCTATCGGGTAAAGAAAAGCACATTGATTCTCCCACTTTTAACATGGATGAATATTAAATATCCCAACGTAGACTAAGTCCATAGCTAATTTGTTATTCATATTATTTGTACTACTCTTAGCTCAGCAAAGACATTAATTGGGCATATGTTGTCTCAAGAACGTTCCATATAACCGAGAGAACAAAGCAGTCTGATACATGACAGACTTAAGGTCTGGGACCCAAATTACATAGCTCAACTATCTTTTTAGCTTTTCTTCAATTCGTGTCCGGAGTAATATATATTACATATGTTATTTTCAAGCTTGCTTGTTAAACTTGACTTTGTTGTATAGATAGGCATCCTCAGCCAGTTGAATAAAATCACATCACCATTACTAATCAGGTTAATATGTAGGGGGTTGGCCAACTACCACACCACGAAGCTGTTGCAGTGTGGCAAATCAATCCAGAATCGGTCAAGTTTGATTAGTTCCACTGCTTTATCTATATAAGATTTTTTAATTATAACGTCCAAGCCTACTGGGGATGGATATCTTTGTTTGTCATTTAGAGAGAACATTGTAATGCTATTATGGCCTTGGTATGTCATTTAGAGAGAACACTGTAATGCCAAAGACCCGGCGTTGAAAAGAAACTCCCAAACAAAATATTATATATAAGACTTTAATTATATTTGGTGCATGCGTATATGTTCTTGAAAATTGTTACATTCTAGAATTTCTTTGTTTTCTTAATTAATATGAGATTTTAACTTATTTATAATGTTATAGAGAAGGTAAAATATTTTATTGTTAAACACTTCTACTAAAAATATCAACAAATAAATAATATTCATATAACTATAAACAAGGATTATAAATGTAACTTCAGGCTAAGGTCAACCATTATAAATCCAACTTATGAGATAAACAATCACATTTTCAGGAAAAGTGTCTTTAATTTCCAATTAACAAGTCTACAGCCAACTTATGCAGTTTATCATATATCACATTAGCATTCATAAGCATAAATTTCAAGATATGCAGTATCTTATTGGAATGTGTAAAACTCCTTCTACCTAGTATAATGGGTTGTAATCTTCTCTATTTGCTATCGGTCACTTTACCCTTGTATTTTGCAAGTTGTTTTGTACTTGTCCTTCTGGTATTCCTTTTATGACTTAATTTAATTCATCTTTTATTAAAAAAATAATGTGAAAAATACAATAATACTTAATAATCAATTCACTATTTTTATTTTATTTTTTCATGAATCCTTATTTTGTGGGTGAGATAACTTTGACGGCAACAAAAATAATGGTTGCAATTAATTTAAAATTATATTATATTATATTATAGTATTTTTTAAAATATTAATTTTAATAAAATATAAGAAAACATTATTAATATTAATAATAAAAAATATAAATTAAAAATAAATTATTTACTCAATTAATTTTATATTCAATTTATTATAATATAGTTACATTGAAATTTTTATTATTGTTTGAAAAATAAATTCTCTTTTTTACAATAGATATACTTGATTCAACTATATTCGGACTTATCATATCTATTTTAAAATATGTATTTATAATAAGATTATTATAACTTCTCCACATATACCAATTCTCCTTTTGAAAATAGATATTCTAGAAAATACCTTTAGACAATACCTCTCGGCATTTTTCATATTCTTATATTCTAGAAAATTGATTAATGGAAAGATTAGAGATAGCAAATGGTTGGTTTAATCTAAACATATAGACATATTATATTGTTTTCGTTATAAGTTGTTCGAATCTAATAGTAAATAAAGTGCATTAGTAAATGATGGATTTAGAGATTAGAAGCATCTTAGTGAGAGACTCAAAGAATATGAGAATAGTGTTGAGCATATGACTATCATAAGGACCTTGAATGAATTAAGAGTAAGATTAAGCAAAAATCAAACAATTGATAAAGATTTGCAACAAAAAATTGTAAAGGAGAGAGAACATTGGACACAAGTTTTGATAAGAATAGTTTTTGTTGTAAAATATTTCGCTAAATATAATTTGGCTTTTCGAGGATCCAATAAGAAACTTTACCAGGATAGTAATGGTAATTTTTTTAGATTGACTGAGATTATTGCTGAATTTGATGTGCTAATGTAAGATCATATTAGATGCATTCAAATTCATGAAATTCATCATCATTGTCTTGGTCAAAAAGTTCAAAATAGGTTGATTTCTCTTTTGGCCCATAGTGTTAGAAGTTCTATCATAAGGATCATCTAAAAGGAAAAATACTTTTCTATTATTCTTAATTGTACTTCATATTTGATCCATCAAGAACAAATGAGTCTATTAGTACAATGTGTGGATATGTCAAATAAAAAAAGAGTAGTACTTTTTAGAGTTCTTGAAGGTAGATGACACATTTGGATTGAGACTTTTCAATGAATTGTTGAATGCATTCAAGTCTCTTAATCTTAATGTTCATAATGTAAGGGATCAGGGTTATGACAATGGTTCTAATATAAAGGGAAAACACTAAGGGGTTTCAAAAGTGATTACTTGAAATAAATCCCAGGGCGTTATGTATGCCATGTGCTTGTCATAATCTTAACCTTACTCCACATTTTTTTATTAAAACTGTTTCTTTTTTAGAGTTGTGAAATGCATATATTCATTATTTTCACGTTCTCTTAAAAGGTGGAAGGCTTTACTTGATAATGTTTTGGGCTTAACCATGAAATTATTATTTAACACTTATTAAGAGAGTCGAATAAAAGTGTCAAAGCTATTAGATTTCAAGCTCCTCAAATAAGATTAGCTTTGATGAAATTATCTAGATATCGTGATGATGCCAAGTCAAAGAGTGAAGTGGAAAGTTTGGTTAGTAAAAAGTTATAGTCAAAATCTATGTGCATAGACACTACCATAGAAAAATAAGAAGGTATGATGTTATTTTTTAAGAAATATAGAAATGAAGAGTTTGCCTTTAGCATGAATATTACTAAAAGTCTTGCATATGAGATGAATGTAGAGCCTACATTTACAACTAGATGTTGTATTATTAGAAAAAGACATTTTGATGAAAATGATCATGATGGAGAAATATAATCAGTAGATGATTCTTTTGGAGTTAGTTATTTTTCAGTTATTGTGGATATGGCAATTGCTTCGTTGAAGAATATATTAGATTAATTAACGAAACTTTAAAATATTTTTGGATTCTTACTTAATTCAAAGAAGTGAAGTTGTTAGATGATAATGAATTAAGAAAATGTTGCATTAATTTTACAAATACTTTTTATCATGATAATATTGTGTCAGATGTGGATTTAAATTATCTTTTATCTGAATTAAAAGTGTTGCAAATGACTTTGTCAAATGCGTTAATGCCATCAGTAGAAACTTTTGAATTTGTTAAAGGTGCATATTGTTATCCAAATGTTTCAATTGCTTATCAAATTCTATTGAACATACTTATGACTATAGTATCAGTGGAGAGAAGTTTTTCAAAGTTAAATTTATTGAAAATCTACTTAAGGTCATCAATATCATAAGAAATGTTGAATGACTTAGCTATTTTATGTTTAACGAAGGATATGTTAGACAATATTGATCTTGATACTATTATTAATGATTTTGCAACTAGAAATGTGTAGAGAAATTGTTTTTTATAAATCATGATCATCTGTGTACTTATTAGTGCAATTTTGTTAATATTTTGCAATATGATATTATTATTCAATTACTGCTTCTTTTATTTATTGTTATTGTTACTATTTTTAGTAATTTTATTACTGTTGACATTTGCAACATGTTATTTGTTGACGTTGTGATCATTTATTATTTGGTTGAATATGTGGACTTATTGTTGCTGCCGACTACACCAAAGTCAAGAAAGAAGGCAGTCGACTACACAAAGTTATGAATAGTAGGAAAAAATAAAAAGGAAGCTAGTTGTGGATAGTGGACAATCTAGCCACAGCTGGGTGTACGCGTATGGGAGGCCTATAAATAGGCCTTTCTATATCAGTTTTCTAATATCTCAGAAATATCTTCTTCTATTAAATCCCTAAAAAAGTTTAGAGAGTATTTTTCCTATTTAGAAAGAGAGTTAGTGTTTCTCTTTATAAAATAAAGAGAGGTTGTACTTTTAAATTTCATAGTGAAATTTCTTTTTCTTGCCCACAGTTTTTACCCTAATTTAGGAGTTTTTCATGTAAAATCTATCTGTTTATTACTATTCCTTCAATCCTATTTTGTTGTGAACTTTCTCTAATTTGATCGATTTTTAAAGCAAGTGGTATCATAGCAAGGTGAGAAAATTACGACGAATTTGTTGGCATAATTTGTTTGGAGTTCAGGTGAGCACAGTAAAAGTTGGTAAACAGTAACCACAAAAGGTGACAACTATTCATGCATTTATTTTTCATCAAACTGTGCAGTTACTATAATTTAAGTATACAGTACTATTCATGTGTACAGTACTATTTATACATACACATACAATACTATTCACATATACGAAACTATTCGTATATACGAGTACTATTCACGTGAAATAGTGGGAGCTAAATTGCGTCTGTGAAAGAAGCAATAGTAACAAACTTTGAGATTGAAAAGTTTAATGAGAGGGATTAGAAGTTACTGATAAGGTAACAAATTTAAGGATTAAAAGGTTCATATTATATTAAATCGCCATAAGAT
>JANSVA010000002.1:39984932-39999872 GCA_025504915.1 Erythroxylum reticulatum | reverse complement strand
CTCTATAATTTATGTATACAGTACTATTCATGTGTACAGTACTATTTATACATACATATACAATACTATTCACATATACGAAACTATTCATATATACGAGTACTATTCACGTGAAATAGTGGGAGCTAAATTGCGTCTGTGATAGAAGCAATAGTAACAAACTTTGAGATTGAAAAGTTTAATGGGAGTAATTTCTCATTGTGAAAGTTGAAGATAAAGGCTATCTTGAGAAAAGATAATTGTTTAGCAACCATCAACGAAAGGCTCACAACATTCACAAATGATAATAAATAAAATGTGATGGAAGGGAATGCTATTGCAAATCTTCATCTGACACTAGCAGATGGGGTGTCCTCAAGCATAGAGGAGAAGAAGACGACAAAAGAGATTTGGGATCTTCTCACAAAATTATACGAGGTCAAGTGACTCTACAATAAAATTTTTCTAAAGAGGAAACTATACACTCTACATATAGTGGAATCCACTTTGGTGATGGAGCAATTAAATACTTTAAATACTATATTATCCTAACTCACATCATTGGGGCATACAATAGAAGTAAGTAAACGTGCGGAACTTCTACTCTAAGGTCTACCAGATTCATATGATCAACTCGTCATCAATTTAACAAACAACACTGACACTTTAATCTTCGACAATATTGCAGCTGCTATTCTGGAAGAAGAGAGTCGGAGCAAAAGTAAGGAAGACAGGCTGGTAAATTTGCAACAAACAGAGGTCTTGTCCATGACGAGAGAAAGATCAATAGAACGTTCCCCAAGCAGGAGTCATAGTTATGGTACATCAAAATCTAGGAGTAAGAAGAATTTCAAGTGCTACAATTGTGGTAAGAAAGGGCACCTAAAGAAGGATTGCTAGAATCTGAATAAGAAAGATTTTATTCCTCAAGAAAATATGGCAAATACTTCAGATGATGGAGGTGTAATGGTCCGTGAAGCGGTAATGACTATTAGAGGAAAGAGAATATTTGATGATGTATGGCTTCTCGATTCAGTAGCTACTTTTCATATGACCTCTCGAAGAGAATGGTTCCATCAGTATGAATCTGTCTTTGAGGGATCTGTGTACAACTATAATGTTCAGGCTCTAAAGATCATTGGTATCGGCACCATCAAGATAAAGATGTATGATGGAAAAACTTAAACTATTGAAAAAGTGTGACATGTGGAGGGCCTAAAGAAGAATTTGTTATCTGTAGGACAACTAAATGATCTCGGTTTAAGATTTGAGATTTAAAATAAGATCAATTAAGTGATTAAAGGAGTGCTAAACATGGAATATTGTTGCAAATCTATACATATTGCAGGGAGTAACTTTGAAAGAAGGAGAGGCATCTATTGCGGTGACTAGTGTAGATGACAAATCTGTAATGACGTGGGATAAAAAGCTTGGACATATGTCAGAATAAGGAATAAAGATATTTGTAGAGAAGAATCTACTTCTAAGTCTCACAAAGGTGTCACTACCCTTCTGTGAGCATTGCATTGTGAGTAAGTACCATCGATTGAAGTTCAACACATCAAAGTTAAGAAGCAAAGAAATTTTAGAATTGATTCACTCTGATGTATGGTGAGCACCAGTTACGTCCCTAGGAGGAGTAAATTTCTTTGTATCATTCATTGATGATTATTAGAGGAGATGTTGGGTGTTTCCTATTAAGAGGAAGGTAGATGTGTTTTCATCTTTCAAATTTTACAAAGCGAGGGTAGAACTCGAATTTGATAAGAAGATTAAGTGTTTATGCTCAGATAATGGAGGCAAATATATTGGTAAATAATTTGATGAATTCTGCAAGTAAGAAAGCATCAAAAGGCACTTCACAATGGCATACACTCCTCAATAAAATGGAGTAGTAGAGCAGATAAATAGAACTATGTTGGAAAGAACAAGAGCGACAATAGAACTGCAAGCTTAGATTAGAAATTCTAGGTAGAAGCAGTCAATACCGCCTGTTATGTGGTGAATCGAGTTCTATCAACTGCAATTAAGTTGAAGATGCCAATGGAGATGTGGACTGGTAAACCAGTGGATTATTCTAACCTTCATATATTTAGAAGTCTTGCCTATGTGATGTTTAACGCCCAAGAAATTTCAAAGTTAGATCTAAATTTCAGAAGATGTATTTTCTTGGGATATGCTGAAGGAGTAAAAGGGTATCATCTGTAGGATCTCACTGCTCGTAAGATTGTTATCAGTAGAGATGTTATTTTCTTGGAAGATAATGATCAAGAGCAAACAAAAGATGTTAGCACTTCAAAAGAGAATCCAGAGACTATAATAGTATAGGTGGAAAGGGAAATTGATCAAAATGATTCTTTTGAAGTTGCACTAGAGCATGAGGAGTAAGAACTAGTTGAATATGATGTTTCAGATACTCGAAGATCAACTTGCACAAGAAGAGCATTGAGATGGCACTCAGATTATATTATGGAGAGCAATATTGTATACTATCTTTAATTGAGAACGGAGAGCCATCAACTCTGTAAAAAGCAATCAATAGTTCAGATGCATTTTAGTATATGGCAGCAATGCAGGAAGAAATTGAAGCTCTACATAAGAATAAGACATGAGAGTTGGTATCACTTCCACAAGGAAGAAAGCCTATTGGAAATAAAAGGGCTTACAAGATCAAACGGAGTTGTGACGATCAAGTAGAAGGATATCGTGCTAGATTGGTGGTAAAAGGATTTGCTCAAAAGGAAGTAATTGACTTCAACAAAATATTTTCTCCTGTGGTTCGACTCACTATAGTTTAAGTAGTCCTGGCGATATGTGCTACATTTGACTTGCATCTTAAGCAGTTAGATGTGAAAACTGCATTTCTTCATGGAGATCTTGAAGAACAAGTTTGTATGCTCTAGCTAGAAGGTTTTGAAGAAAAAGGGAAAGAGAACTTAGTTTGTAGGTTGAACAAATCTCTATATAGTTTAAAGCAGGCATTGAGGTGTTGGTATAAGAGATTTTATTCTTTCATCATGAACCTTGGACACAACAGACTGAATACAGACCCTTGTTCATATTTTAAGAGGTTTGAGAAAGATGATTTTATAGTCTTGGTGTTGTATGTAGATGACATGTTGGTAGCATGCCCCAACAACGATCGTATCAAAGAATTGAAGGCACAATTGGATAGGAAATTTGAAATGAAAGACTTGGGACCAACAAACAAGATTATAGGGATGCAAACTCATCGAGATAGAAATTAATAGACAGATTTGTCTTTTTTAGAAGAATTATTTGAAGAAGATCTTGCGGCGATTCAATATGCAAGATTATAAGTCAATTTATACCCCTCTTCCTGTTAATTTCAAGATACCTTCAAGTATGAGTCCTAGCAATGAAGAAGGGAGGATGAAGATGTCTCGAGTACCGTATGAATCAGCAGTGGGAAGCTTAATGTTCATTATGATTTATAGAAGACTAGACATTGCACATGCAATGAGAGTAGTTAGTCGATACATGACGAATCCTAGCCAAGAGCATTATAATACTATTAAGAGAAATTTCAGATATATCAAGGGAACCTCAAATGTTACATTATGTTATGGAGGATCAAATTTTACTGTCAAAGGATATGTTGATGCTGATTATATAGGTGATCTTGATAAAAGTAAATCCACTATAAGATATGTTTTTACACTAGCTAGAGGAGTTGTGAGTTAGGTTTCAAAACTACAGTCAGTGGTGACTACGTCAATATCAGAAATAAAATATGTAGCAGCTACACAAGCTAGTAAAGAAGTAGTATGGTTGAAGTTGAAGTTGGAAGAACTCGAATGCAAACAAGAGAACATTATTTTCTTTTGTGATAATCAAAGTGCTTTGCATCTTGCAAGGAATCTAACATTTTATTCAAAGAGAAAACACATTCGAGTTCAATATCACTTCGTTCGTGAGAAAGTGGAAGAAGGAACGGTAGACATGCAAAAAGTTCATACAACGAATAACCTAGTAGATTTTATGACAAAAGCAATCAATAGTAACAAGTTTATGTGGTGTTGATTCTTGTGTGGCCTGACAGAAATGTAAGCAACATGTAGCGGCAAGGTAGAAAGAATAGTGTAAAGATCTTATTGACTCTCAATACAATCTTTAGTGGGAGATTGTTATTGCCGATTACACCAAAGTTAATAAAGAAGGCAGCCGACTACACAAAGTTAGGAATAGTAGGAAGGAAAAAAAAGAAAGAAGGCCAACTGTGGACAGTCTGTCCACAGTTGGGTGTACGCGTATGGGAGGCTTATAAATAGGCCTTCTCATATTAGTTTTCTAATATCCCAGAAATCTCTTATTCTGTTAAATCCCCACAACAGTTTAGAGGGTGTTTTTCCTATTTGGTGAGAGATTTAATGTTTTTCATTGTAAAATAGAGAGAGGTTGGACTCCTAAATGCCATAGTAAAATTTCTTTTTCTTATTCGTAGTTTTTACTCTAATTTAAGATTTTTTTCATGTAAATGTTTTTTGTTAATTACTATTCATTCAGTCTTATTTAACTGCGAACCTACTCTAATTCAGTCGATTTTTACAACACTTATAACCTGAGACATTTATATTGAATATTAAACTTTAATAATAAAAATATGTTTTTAAAATTTACATATTTTTATATTACCGATTTATTGGAACTCTTCTTTTCACTTTACCCAAGGCCTATAAAATATTAAGAATGACCCTAGAATAAGCTAATATTTAAGAATAATTTATTCTTAAGAAGACATAATTTTGTACATATATACATACATGCATACATATATATATACATACATGCATACATATATACATACATATATACATACATACATACATATATACATACATACATACATACATATATATATATATATATATATCCAAATAGAGTGTCAACAATCTATTACGTGATACAATATGGGAAGCTTGAGAGAGAAAAAACAAACAGAAGTCTAAGTGGTAATATTTTCGGAATAGGAAACGAATTGTCAAGTGATACAAAATCTTCATTTCAAATAGTGTATTAAAAACTCTTTTAAGTACTATAACCATCGTCTTCCATAATAAACTTCAGAATGATATCAATGAAGCATAATCATATAATGATACTGGCAATAATGTGCACTAATTTCTGTAACTCTGGCATGTCGACACACAAGGTCAACAACGCATTCAATGTGAATGGAATAGATCGTATATGGAACTTACGCTATTTAGTTTTATTACCAGCAATTGGAATTTGGAAATGAATTAGGGATTTGCAATTTGGATGCACGCGTTTATCTTATACAATTATTGAGTCTCCCAAAAGTTTTCCCACTGACCTTGGGAGTCCGCTTTCATATTCATTTAGACATTAATTGACCACCATCGCGCACAAACGCGTGCCTCAGAATAACAATCGGATTCGTCGGTCCTATCTGTTTGGCAAGAAAGTGCAAACCAGTCTGAGTTTCATTAGTAAAATTAATGTCAAAGAATACAACATTTTAATACCTATAAGAATGACAGGATAATAAAAAAATCTGATTTGAGTATTTGGAAGTTATTAAAAACAATTGGTGTCTTGGGTATGCATTAGAACATTGATTTTTAAACAATAAAGAAAAAAAATGCTAACAAGTCTTGTTAATGGATAATTAAAACGTTCTTACAATTAATATAAAATTTTTGACATACTTAAAAGAATTAATTGTTCCGTCATTGTATTTTGATTAAGATATTCTTTGCTTATTCACATAATTTATAAATTAGACACTGGTTTAAGTTCAGTAGCCATGTTAGCCTGTGGGGCAATGACCAAGTCAACACTATGCCACTACAATGCAAATCGGGTTCTCATTCCCCAGCTACCAACTCCCAACTCCCTACTCCTATAAAAGGCACCAGCTTCTCTTCCCACTACACAAGTCCAAAACCCTCTTCTCTATAACTTCTCTATCCTACTTGTATCCTCGTATCTTTATTTTCGTGAATTAGTGCTGATAATAACATGGAAAGCCCAGTCAGGTTTTCAAGCTGCAGAGGTGTGGCCTTCGAGGTCAAACCTCACCCAGATCCATATGCCATCTCAACACCAGCATCCAAAGTTGTGCCACCTGAGAGCAGACGATTTTGGTTCCACTGGATTCAGAGCAACTCGTCATCTAGAGTTTACCCTTCTTCCATGCCCAGGACCGCAAGTAGTTCCAGTAGCCATTTCTGTGATCTGGACCTTGATGATGAAGATGATCATGAAGATGACATGATGTTAACAAGATTGGAAGAAGGTGATGAAGAAGTGGTAATCCTGAAGGAGAACAAGGGAACGAGTCCTATGCTCCCATGTGCTAGCAAACGAGAGCAACCCCCGAAAACTTCTCCAAAGAAAGAATCAAGATTGTCAATAATCTTACTCGATCAGGGACTGTTCACGATATATAAGCGGCTTTTTGTTGTTTGCTTGACGCTGAACATAATTGGCCTGGTTCTTGCAGCTACTGGAAAATTCCCTTACGCAAGAAACAGGGCAGCCCTTTTCTCCATAGCCAACATTCTTGCTTTGACACTCTGCAGAAGTGAAGCCTTCTTGCGAGTTGTTTTCTGGCTCGCAGTCAAGCTCCTGGGAAGGTCTTGGGTCCCTCTGCCAATCAAAACAGCCACTACATCCCTTCTTCAAAGTGTCGGTGGGATTCATAGTGGCTGTGGAATTTCATCCATTGCATGGCTCATATATGCATTAGTCCTCACCCTCAAGGACAGGGATAACACTTCCTCAGAGATCATAGGTGTGGCCTCCGCAATTCTTTCTCTTCTTTGCCTATCTTCTTTGGCCGCTTTCCCCTTGGTCAGACACCTACATCACAACGTATTCGAAAGGACTCACAGGTTTGCTGGTTGGACGGCTCTAGGGCTCTTATGGGCCTTTATCATACTAACAATCTCTTACGACCCCAAGACCAAAACTTACAGCAACAACTTAGGAAGCAGGTTGATCAAACAACAAGAGTTTTGGTTCACAGTAGCCATCACATTACTAATCATAGTTCCTTGGATAACAGTCAGGCGTGTGTCCGTCAAAATATCTTCACCTTCAGGTCATGCCTCTCTAATACGATTTGAAGGTGGAGTTAAAGCTGGTATATTGGGAAGGATAAGCCCTTCACCCATGTCCGAATGGCATTCATTCGGTATTATTTCTGATGCAAAAACTGAGCATATGATGCTTGCTGGTGCAGTTGGTGACTTTACGAAGTCGTTAGTCTCAAATCCACCAAGCCACTTGTGGGTCAGGCAAGTGCACTTTGCTGGCTTGCCTTACCTGGTGAACATGTATGATAGGGTACTGTTGGTGGCAACAGGTTCGGGTATATGCGTGTTCTTGTCATTTCTTTTGCAGCCATGCAGAGCTGATGTGTGCGTGTTGTGGGTAGCTAAAGGGATAGAACAAAATTTCGGTAAAGAAATTAAGGAGATGATGAGTGGACACCCCAAAGATAAGGTAATTGTACACGACACCGCAGTGCTGGGAAGACCTAATGTCTCTCAAATGAGTGTTGACACCGCCCGGAAGTGGGGAGCCGAAGTAGTAATTGTGACCAGCAATCCTGAAGGAAGCAGGGACGTGGTCAACGCTTGTAAAAGCGCAGGAATCGCAGCTTTCGGTCCTATTTGGGACTCATAAGTAAATTCAGTCTATGCTGGTTCGCATCAAATAGCACCGTTGCTGACCATTGTAGGGCTGGAAGGCTCCACTTCTACTATTAATTGTTTAAGAACATTACTGGTAAATACGAGGTGCGATACGAAGCTGGTAATAACTCAAATAAACTGCGTCTAAAGTCAACTTACAGTCTTTTAGAGTATATATATATATATACACACACATATATATGGAAGTAGCTTGGTGGCTATGCTATTAGTGACTTAGTAAACAAAGAAAATGTTATTCTATGATCTTTAAAATCCACTCTTAACACAATTCTTCGTTATTGTTTATAGTTAAGACTTCAGTTATGCGTTTAATGTGATATTCTCCTCTTCTAATCAGATCAACCTTTTTTATAAAAAATATCAAAAGAGATTGCATATATGATAACCTTCTCTTAAATTTGAGTCTTATGGATTGGGCCAAGTTGTGTTGTATTTTGTGACATTCACCTCAAACTCAAGTTCTCTGTGTAATTTATGTACTTTCCTTCTGGTTAGTTACGTATTGTCTCATGAAAATACCATTTAGTCGTTAGGTATGATTTGATAACTTGAAGCAAACGTTAAAGGATTCAATTACGTTACCCTTTTTCTTGGTAGTTGTTAAAGATCTTTATTAGTATGCCTTTAAGTACGAGATCATCATTTTCTTGTCCATTTTTCTTAATTTATTTATGCAAGCTTATCTTCACAATTTAAGTATTATGCATTCAAACTTTTTTGTAAGGAAAAAAAGTCTAAGTTGGTCCTTCAACTTTGATAATTAGGAATACATTAGTCTCTAGACTTTTATTTTTGCCAATTTAACCTTAAACTTACTAAAAGTTTGTCTTTGGATCCTCATTTCATCAGTAAATAAAATTTGTGGTGCTCGGTTCACTCATGTGCTACTGATTTAATTAAAAGAGAGACCATTAAGGGTGTTCTAATATTTTCAAGTAAAACTAGGGAACATCATTTCATTCCCTCGTTTTTCTTTCTTTTTCCCTTGAGTTTGTTTTTAAGTTTCTTGTTTCTGTCTCTACACTCTTTTGGGTTTGCTCGCTTCCTTTCTCCTTTTTCTATTATCGAGCATCTCTCTCTCTCTCTCTCTCTCCCCGGTCCTCCTCTCTACTATCTACTATCTTTCTCTAGGTCAACAAAAAGCTCTAAATTTAGGTATTTTCATATCCAAATGACTGAAACACGACTTGGTTTTCCTAAAGTTAGTAATTTAGGTACGAATGCCTATTTTTGGCTATATGAGAATTCCACCAGCCGACGTTTCAACAAATGTGAAAAGAGATAAAATTGACTAGGCCTTCAAAGCTCAAAATTAAAATTTATAATCGTTACAACATAAATAATACTTGTGTTATTTGGTTTAGATTACTACTTGTTTACAAGAAATTTTGGTGCTTAAAGGCTGAAATTGAAAATAGAGAGAATGTTCTTATGCAGGTGCATTCAAAATGTCTTACAGGATAAATATTTGCATTTGTCAAATTTGATTGTGGAAATTAGCTGGCATTTGTAATGTAAGAGATTGAGGCTATTAGCAGGGGTGTAGTATAACTCTGTGTGCATAACTAAATTAATTTAACCTGGTTATCTTGAATCGTTGAAGATGTTGTATTTAGAGGGTGATATATAGATGTTGGATATTTGATTGGGATAGGTTCTTATCAACCATAATAGATAATGAATCTTCCAGATCAACTGGCATAAGTCATAGTGAAAAGCAATATGATGAGTAAGTTTCTGCATGATTATGAAAAAAGATATTATGAATACTATTAATTATAAGATTGTTATATAAAGGGGAAGTAATTTTTTCATATGGATAGATGAAGATTTAAGTCAAAAGGAAAAACCAAATATAAATAAATTGGGAGTAAAAAATAAAAGGTTGAAACTTAAGAACAAGAAGTTAAAAGATGGTTAATGCATGGATAATATACATGAGCTACATAATGAATTGGCATAAGTGAAAATGATGTTGAAATAATACAATATTTGAGGTAACAAAACTGCAAAGGAAGATAATTTGTTATAAGATATGTGATATAACATTTCTACCTATATTTGTGCTCTTTAATGAGAAATTGAAAAATATAAATATTTTATTAAATTTAAATTTCATTAATAAAAGAAATGATACATCTTGAGGTGTATTCAAAATATTAATATAGTTATAAGTATTCAGTTACAGATATATGTTGCACTTATCATATACAACTTTTCTTATCTACACTTTTCCTCACATGTGTAACCTGCCTTGGTTAGGGTACTAAGCATACATCTACTGTAGTACTGGTAGCTGCCTCCATCTCGCCTATTCAAGATCTCTTGGGGCATGCATCTGTTCATGATCAAGTTATTGCTTCGTCTCAATCATTTTAGATTTCTTGGTGCATCTTTTAGTTATGGAAGGTTATGGATCAATTGGTAATGTGGAGATATCCAAGAGGATCACGGAAGGTGAAATAGGCCTAACTCTTGAGCATATCCTTTTAATTCAGGTATTTCCTTTCCATATTCATACAAATTTCCAAAGACATGAGTATAAATACTTATATGCATTAAGATACATGCTTGTCTACTTTTATTATTTGATTTTCTTGTTAGGCTTCTTGGGATGATGAATTAGTTTCATACCATTGATGGATTTGAGCATCCCCTATTTAGTATTCAATTAAGCATCATTCCAAATTTTGTATTTTTGGAAGAACAATTACTAGCGCTTCAAATAGTTAGTTGCCCTTCTTAATAGGTTGATTTAGGCATGTTGCAATTGGAGAATTGATCAGTGTTCCTTGAGTAGGTTTATAGTTTTCCTTAGCAATTGATGTAGTCATAGGTTTCTCTTATTCCATTTCTTATAAACTAGCCTCCCTAAGGCTAACTTAAATTCCAAAGAGGACTAATTATTGCTCCATCTTTTTTCATCATAGCTTTAGGTATACTAACTAGGTTATAGGATAATGGGCAGGGAAAATTTGTGCAGCAGTAATCTTCTTAGGTAATCTAAATAGGGATATTAGAAGTATAGATGATCAATTATTTCAAATGTATTAGTACATACGAGACATTTTGTAATATCCTGCCTCCTAAAATTGTGAAGAGATTAAACTGTTAGATTGAGTCACGTGAGTTATTTCATTTAATAATTTACGAGGTATATTTCATTCACATGCATAATATTTGTATACACATATGAATCATGATTTAGAAAATATTACAATATAGTATATACACTCAATTGACATATTCTGGAGTATGAAACGAACATGAATGTGCATTTCCATTGTTTTGCATTTTGATTTACCAATAATATAAATTGATGGATTATGATTAGTGAATTGGGAATTTTTTTGTTACAATTGAGTAAATGATAAGGTGATATGTGCATCTAGTTTAAGAAAAATGTTGAAGAGTAAGACAAATTTATATATGGGAATTTAGGTTGATTAGGCCTATGAAATGGTGACATGTGGCATTAGGAATAAGTGAAAAATGGCTTAGTTAAATGGATGACAAGTGGCTTGAGTATAATTGAGACAAGTGGCCCTTTAAGTTTGTGACAAATGGCACTTTATACTTGTGACATGTGGAGCAATAGAATGGTAACACGTGTAGCTTTACAAATGGTGATATATATAGCCTTACAATTGGTGACATGTGTATCCTTACAATTGGTAGTGACATATGGAGGTTTAAAATGATTGACATGTGAAGCCTAAAGTAATTGACACATGGATCAATAGAATAGTAACATATGGACTAATGGAAGGATAACATATGTACTAATAGAATGGTGACACATAGGCCAATAGAATGGTGACACATAGATTAGTTTGACCTTCCTGAATTTTCTAGATAAAATGGGTGAAAAGGCAATAGAAGTAAAAATAAAGGTCTGCCATAAGGTTAGAATAGGGGGAAAAACGAACATGAGAAGAAAAGGAGAGAAAAGGGGGAAGAGAAGGAGAAGGAAAGAAGTTATCAAGGTAAGCCAAAATTTTGGTTTCAATTTCATCTTTCTCTTTCTATCTATCTTTCATACTCTTAGAGCATGAATTTGAAGAAACTAAAAGAATTAAAGTTTTAGACATAGGTCTTAGCTTGACCTCTGTGAAAATTTCTTGACAAAATAGTGACTAGAGCTCGAGTTATGCTTGTTTCCCTAATACTGCCTATGATAGACCCCTATGAGGACTTTAGAGTCTAAATTAGTGAAAGTATAAAACATGAAAAATGATTATTAATGTCTTATTAATGCTTCTATAAAGTGGTTTTGTTAGTAGATGTATTGATAATGATTTATTGAGCGTTTAGTATTGGTTGCTAGTTTGTTTCTTACCAGAAACAGGACATAATTTGGATAGAGACTATATTTTAAAGGGAGATATTGTTTGTGTAATTTTTGAATATGTTATGACTAACTGAAGTCTAGTTTGGGGGGCGTAAGAATCATGGCATTTGAATTTTTGTAGAGAGAGTTATGATTAAAAGAAGACAGCTTGTTCATAAAGGAACATGAGGAAGAAAGGATGTAAACATTACACATAAAGTTAGGTTAGCTTGATGGTTGAAGAGATATTGAGCTGAATTAATAAGTGAATTATTGGCCTATTGACATATGTTAGAATAACATTTATGATGATTGATTAGAGATGAATTTGGTTGTGGTGGTGTATGAATATGAGATATATGTTTGAGTAGTAAATACATTGTATATTTATATGTATAAAGGCTCGGGACCTATGGATCAAGGAGCTCGTACCGAGAATTGTTGAAGTCAAGGGAGTGTACATCTTCTGATCTGGGGAAATCATATCTTTCAAATGGGATTAGGACACCCTAAAACATGTATGATGACTTATATGTGAATTTTGAACCTAGGTAATGCATAGTAGAATTGAATCTCAAGTGGATGTTAGTATACTTGTGTATTTAATAAATTATACTTATGTATTTAATAAATGACATTGTTTTGAAACTGATGTTTTTATTACGTATTTAGATAAATGATATTGTTTTCAACAAACTTGCACTTGAGGTGCAAAGAACAATGTTTTATTTTCTGAAACTGCATTTTTGAACAACTTTGCATTTGGAGTGCAAAAGATGACTTTTATTGCATGAAATAATATTTTGGAACTTAAGTATGCATAACTAAGTCATGTATACTGCATGTATGTGTTCTTTTTTGGCTTAGAGTTATGGCAAGGTTCCATTTTATTGGTTGGACCGATAAATAAAGACATGTTGCCTTGATTTTTTTACTTAAAATTTTTATATGATTTTTTGTGATTGGCGAGGTAAAGATTGGCCAATCATGTGCTAGGCATAACAGATTAAGTGACCTCTGCACTCTTGATATTGGTACATAAAAGTCGAGTCCCCGTATTGACACCTTCTATAGGACTTGCAGGTAATTCCACACTTAGGTCTGGTCACTGATGAGGTCATCATCTAGGGTCATGGCGCTTTTGTCGACTATAATCCGGACTCACCATGAATGAAAGTCGAGCCAACACCGAGAATTGATGGGCGTGCACACTAGTTTGGACAACTAGTGACGACACATTATTATTTTAGCTTATTTTGATATTTCTTTTCTAATGAGATTTGATTTTTATATGTGATATTTTTCTACTTTTATGTAATGAAATTTGAACCTATGTTTACCGAATGGGTGATTAATAGGCTAGGCCTATGTGGTTCCTAATCAGTATACATTGAGTTATAGGCTAGACCTATTTGTTTTTATGTCATGTATTTTCACTTCATAGATTATCTACATCGTCTTGAAGTATATCAAGTTCTGTTTGCGATATATATTTTTCTACTTACTGAGTATATAGTGTACTCACCCCCTCCGCTTTCCAACCATGCAGGTTAATTTGGTGAGCTTGAGGGTCTGAGTATATCGTGCAGTCTTTTAACATTTTCGAAAAATTATCGCACATGGGTAGTCTCTATTTGTACTTTCTTTGTATAGTGGCTCATGAACTATTTTTTTAATTCGGTTGGTTATGTTGACATTCTTTATGATTTTATAAATTAACTCTTAACTATCTTGTAGTTTGTAAAAGACCATATGTGTAAACCTTTGGTATTATTGTTGAGATTGCTTTTGAGTGGACTTAAAAGTCTAGAAGTTATGTTAGAGTTTTAAATGTGAACATAGAAGTGCGTTTAAAACTGATTTATAGGTATTTTAATTAAGATTTGGTATATTTAAAATATAGTCGCTGTGCTGTCCAAATGTTTTCAAAGGATATTAGTTGGCCTTGCATAGTCAGGTTAAGGGTACTCTGAGTATCCTTAGCCTGGTCATACAATGGTTGTCATGTACTCGATATGGTTCTAGGTTATGACACATTTGTCATCTTTAGTGAATCCAGTCCATCATTTCCTTCTGAAAAGTTTCCCTTGAATAGTTAACTATAGGATGAAGGAGATTTTAAAGATGACTTGGGGATACCAAACTAGCCTCAGCCATTGAACCTTAGGATTTCTTGTTTTAAGGGCTTCTATATAGGATTTATTGGAGAAAATCCTAAGGCTTGATATACCCAATGTATACAGTCCATTGAGTTATTAGAGATCAAAGCAATAAAGGCTAAAGAGGATCAAGTAGACCAATATTTTAAATTGGTAGGGCATCGTAATACTATGAAAAATAATTAAACTTAAAACTATAGCTAGTGATAAGTCTAAGTCAATCCCATAAAGAGTATGTGTAAAGCTTTTGTAGTAAGAAGAATTGATGTTTAGGATATTTTAGGGTTTATTATTTTTTGAATAAAAAATAAAATGAAATTAAACAAAAAAAAACAAATTAAAGTAAACAATCAAAAAATGATAAAAATGATTAATACGTTAAAGATCGGGTCTTCGGTTTACTCTCGACTTACACACGAATAAGCATATTTCATTGTTTTGTTATCCTTATACCTCTTCTAGCAACTATTGATTGTAGATTAACAAAAAGCTTTATTAATCTAGATTTTTCCTTAGGTCGTGTTTATTTAAAATGAGCTCTTTAATTAAACCTAGCTATCAGACAACCTAAGACAAGCTCTCTAGATTTAGTCAGACAACGACATTACTAATAAGGAAAACAGACCAATCTAGGCAACAACCACATAAGCTTAGGTCATTTAACATATGTTACGTTATCCCTAATGACTCAATGACACTAGTTTCCATAAATGAATCCAAGCCCAACATTATGTATTGTATTAATGATTCTAACAATGGGTTCATT